>APFE030978341.1:0-14034 GCA_000404065.3 Pinus taeda
AGGTCAAGTTGGGAGCAAAGGGGTTTTTCACTGTCATATTTTCCAATCTAGAAGATAGGGTACGAATCTTTGAGGAAGTACCCTATTTCATGAACAACGCTGGTCTGTTCATGAGAGAATGGGTAGATTGCTACAACCCAGATAAGGAAAGGATGTTAGCTGCCCCGATATGGATAAGACTCTTTGGCCTACCATCAGAATTCTGGGAGCCAGAGATCCTTAAAGGAATAGGAAATACAATAGGTTCCTTTGTTAAAGTGGCAGAAACAACAAAGAGAGGAAAATACAACACTTATGCTAGAATATGCACATACATGAACATCACAAAGCCTCTTCCAGATACTACAGAACTGGAATATCATGATGAGATATGGCATCAACCAATCGACTACGAACAGATCCCATTTCGCTGTAGAAGATGCCACGAATATGGCCATCTATTTAGGGAATGCCCCATTACGCTAGCTAAAAAGGAAAGGGAAGTAGAAAAAGGAAGGAGTAATGCAACAAGGAAAACAGGGGAAGAAGAAGAGGACTGCAGAGAAGTTCAAAGAAGGAGAAGAAGAGGAAGCAAAAAGATGCAGATGGGTAAACAAAAAGAAACCCAGAAAACAAAATCACTAAACATGTTTAAAGTCCTACAGGAAGAAGGTTTGGAGACAGAGGCAAGCGAGGAAGAAGAAATAGAAGGAATGGAGGTAATAAATGAAAAAACAAACAATGAAATAGATAACACGAATAATGATCAGGGGGTAGAAATCCTAAGTGAAACCCAAGAAGATCAAGGAGACATTGAGATAGACCCATAGAAAACAAAAGGAGAAGAAGAAGAACAAGTAATGGCGAAACTTCTACAGGAATGGAAAAGGCTTGATGAAAGATTCATCCCAGAAGATCAAAAACAGAGATACAAAGAAGCATTTCAAAGATATACGGAAAAAAAGAGATTAACAGAGGAGAAGGAAAGTCAAAAAAGGGAGAAACAGGAAACGCAAAGCATAGGAGCGGGCAGCATTGGCAAAGGAGGTAAAAAAAGAGGGAGAAGAAAAATGAGTGAAATGATAGAAGAAGTGGGTGAGATGCTTGTCAACTCTGGAAGAGTGATACCTCTCTCAGAGGTATTCCAATCCCCCCCAAAACTGTTAAGATGATTATTACAAGTTGGAACATAAGAGGCCTCAACAGTAGAGGCAAACAAAGGTATTTGAATGAAAGATTGAAAAAAGAAAAACCCAGTATAATGATAGTACAAGAAACAAAAATAAGTACTGTGAAAATGAGAGAAATTATGAATACAAACAGGAATAGATATGAAATGATGGGACAGGATGCGATCAGAAGCGCAGGAGGTCTGGTAATTATCTGGAATCCAGAGGAAATACAATTTAGTAATTGGATGAGCTTTCCAAGAATTTTAACAGGAACAACAAGCATAGTAGGAATGACGGAGGAGGTTATTATAACAGGAGTGTATGGACCTCATATTTAGAGCGAAAAGGAAAACTTTTTGCAAAATCTAAAAGCCTTGAGATGCCTAATACCAGGAAAACAATGGATCGTAGGAGGGGATTTTAATTTGATTAAAACCTCAGGCGAAAAAAGAGGAGGAACAAGGAGAATGGATAAGGTAATGGAGCAGTTTGGAGATCTCATAAGGGAACAGAAATTGATCGATATTCAAACCATCAATGGAAATCATACGTGGAATAATCGAAGAGGAGGAGCTAACCAAATAGCCTCTTGCCTTGATAGATTCTTAATCTCAGAACAAATAATGTTGAAGGATGTATTCATAGAAGCCACCATCCTCCCGGTAGCAGGATCGGACCATTGGCCGATTAAATTAGAAATAGACTTAAAACAAAGGCCTCCCAACAAGCCCTTCAGGTTCGAAGCCTTTTGGCTGAGAAATGAAGGACTGATGGAGAAGCTAGAAGAATGGTGGAGGACGAGTGATCAAAGAGGAAAAAATAAGATGCACACCTTTCAACTCAAACTGAAGGAAATGAAGAATAAGATAAAGAAATGGAATAAAGAAGAATTTGGTAACATTATAGAAGAAAAAAAGAGACTAGAACAGAGAATGGAAGAACTTCAACAGATAGACAGCTTAGAAGGCATACAGGGGGAGAGAACAAAAGAAGAAGGTATGATATTAAACTAGCTAGAAGAAAGAAGGAAACAAGAAGAGATTTTAAGGAAGCAGAAATCAAGGGTTCAGTGGCTTAGAGAGGGAGAGAGGAATACTAAGTTTTTCCATAAAGCAATGGTTCAGCATAGACAACGAAACAGAATATTCTTTATAAAAAACCAAGAAGGTCAAAGAGTTCTACAACATGAAGAAATTGAAAAAGTGCTGGTCAATCACTTCAAAAACATACTAAGGGAACCGCAAGCTAACAGATCAGATGCCATAGCAAAGATAAGCAGGGAAATTCCAAATGTAGTAACAAGAGATCAAAACCTGGCACTCATGAGGAAAATTACGATGGAAGAAGTGGAGGATATTGTCAGAAACATGAAAAGGAACAAAGCTCCTGGACCGGATGGGTATACTGTAGAATTCTGCCAAGCTGGGTGGAATTTTCTTGCAGCAGAAGTTCTGGAAGTTGTAGAGGAGGCCAAAATAAATCAAAGAATATGGCCAGGAATAAACTCAACCCTTCTGACCCTTATTCCTAAAACTAATAAGGCAGATCAAGCTGATGGATTTCACCCTATAGCCCTTTGTAACGTCATCTACAAGATAGTGGCATTAGTAGTAGCTCAGAGACTAAAATTGATCCTGCCAAGTATTATTTCTCCAGAGAAAACTAGGTTTGTTGAAAGAAGGCAAATTTTGGATGGGCTAGTGGTGGCTCAGGAAGTAATCCACACGCTGAAAACGAAAAAAGAAAAAGGTATGCTGATTAAACTTGACCTCTCAAAAGCCTATGATAGGCTAAGTTGGAAGTACCTAGAAAGGATCCTTAAAGCCTTTGGATTCTGTGATAGGTGGGTGAATTGGGTCCTAAGCATGATCTCTACTCCGAATTTCTCTATTCTGTTGAATGGAGCGCCAACAACGACATTCAATGCAACAAGAGGCCTCAGACAAGGGGACCCCTTATCCCCCTTTCTCTTCATAATTGTAGCAGAAGGATTAGGCAGATACTTTAAAAAAGAATTAAGAGAAAGGAAAATACAAGGCCTCAGATTATGGGGAAATCAAACCACAGTCACCCACCAACAATTCGTGGATGACATAATGATATATTGCAAAGCAACCTTGAAAGAAGAAAAAAGGATAAAGAAAATTCTAGAGATATTTATGGAAGGTTCAAGGATGGAGGTTAATAATGAAAAATCCAGAACTTTTTTCTTTAACATTGTGGAACCTGTTAAGAATCATCTAACGATGGTCATGGGATATCGGAAAGGGGATCTCCCTACCAAATATTTAGGAACTATGCTAGACTCATCTACCCTCAAAATAGGAAATTGGAAAAATATCCTTGAGAAGATCATGAAAAGGTTGGAAAACTGGACTTTCCGTGCTCTAAACCTGGCAGCAAGGGTAGTGCTGCTCAAAGCCACTATACAAGCAATTTTGATATATCCATTATTCGTGATGGCTGCCCCTAAAGGAATTTGTAATAAACTGGTAGAGATTTACAGAAAATTTCTATGGGGGGGACCGAAGCAACAAAAGAAGTGGGCCCTCTGTTCATGGAACAGTCTAACCAGACCAAAGGAAAAAGGTGGCTTAGGCCTCAGAGACCCATGGACTTTAAATCAAGTACTCGCTGCCAAATTAAGATGGAGATGGCTATAAGGGGGGCCAGATTTATGGAAAGAAATCTGGACTACAAAATATAATATGCCTCTTACCCCTGAAGAAATTCTAAGGGAACAAGATATGCCTCGGGGATCGGATATATGGAACTTATCCATCCAAAGCAGGGACTTAATCGACAGACATATATTTTGGGAAATAAGAGGAGGTTAGATCGTGATATTTTGGGATGAAGCCTGGCAGCAAAGGGAGAAAATGTTGAACCTACAAAGTATGCAAGAAATCTACAGAACAGGTTTGGATAGGAACCTCATTACGGTTAAAGATTAATGGACTGAAGAACCCGGAAATGAGGAATGGTGAGAATGGAAACCTATGGAGGAATGGAAAAGGAATGCAACAGAAGATCAAAAAACAACATTCAGAAAAGAAATAGACTCCAGGAAGATAAAAAAGAGAGAAGGAAGAGACATCCTCCGATGGGGCAAAGAAACGAAAGGGATATTTTCCATAAAGGAAGCCTACAAAGTTAAAACCCAGGATGATCAAGGGGAGGAAGAAAAAAAGTGGAAAAGGATATGGAGAACAAAATGGTGGCCGAAGATTAAATTGTTTGCATGGTTGGTAGGAAGAAAGCGGATTTTAACATGGGACAAAATTCAAAAAAGAGGCTTCTCTGGCCCAGCAAGATGTTGTCTCTGTAATTCAGATGAAGAAGATCAGGAACACCTGCTTAATGGATGTAGCGTGGCCCAATTCCAGTGGGAACAAACGAAAAATCTATTCTTGACAATAGCAAGAAACCCGCAAGACATAATTCAAACCCTTAGCGACTGGGGAGAAGGAAAGTTTCAAAGCAAAATAGTTAGAAGAGCGTGGAGCATAACAACAGGCTTCAATGTCTAGAATCTGTGGAAGGAACGAAAAAGCCGAATATTTAAAGGGAAGTCCTCAGGTCCGGAGGAAGTATGGAAGAGAATGCTAAGTCAAATTAAAGAGTCAATCCTAGCGGAGAATTGGGCAGAAGAGGATTGGAAAACAACAGAAGCTGAAATAGAGATTTTAAAGAAGCTGAATGTAGAACAGGGGATGATCTACCAACAAAAAACTAAGTAGAACCATTCAATAGCAAATCAAATTCATGCGGTTTATAGAAAGCCTCCAGAAGGGTTTATTAAGCTCAATTTCGATGGAGCTGCTAAAGGGAATCCTGGACCAGCGGGTTTCGGTGGAATATTCAGAAATGGAGAAGGGGATACAGAGTGGATCTATGTTGAACATGGAGGAACAATGACCAATAACGAGGCAGAATTTACGGCTGTATATCAGGGCCTTAAAATTGCCAGAAGAAATGGTTAGAGGAAGTTAGAAATTGAAGGAGATTCCACCTTGGTTATTAATTCGATAAGGAAATTAATCCAAGGAAAGAATTGGGAGAAGGTAGTAAAAAGCTGGAGAAGTGAAAGCATAGTTCGAGATATAGAGGAAATGTTGACAGGAATTGATTTCAAGATCACTTCGCATGTAAGAAGAGAGGGCAATAAACCCGCAGACTGCCTGGCGAATTGGGGAAGCAAAGAACAATTGGATCGAATCGACGACAGCTAGACCAATCAGGTAACGTTGGCAAGATGGGACGTGCTAAAGCAGCTCATTAGTAATGATAATCATGACGCAGAACAGGGATAATTACAATCCTGCGTGGAGCGGGAGAAGGAGAATAAGGCATGATCAGGCGACAATAAGGAGAGGACAGAAGGGCGGCGCCCTTAACTCCCTAACAACGGTAATTAATGATTTCTCAGTGAGACAAGGACGCGGCCCAAAACAAAAACCGATTCACAATCCCAAAGCCATCATACAGGGTAAAAGTGGCATGCGAAAGGGGGAGCATTCCCATCATAAGAGCAAAGGTGGTAAGGAAGTTATAAGGAGGAACACAGGAAGAATGTCAAACAACAGAAATCCGAAGAAGGTGGCGAGCAAAGCGGCGACTTGGAAGAGAACCCCTAACCAGCGCCTCAAACGTTCGAAAATGGGTGAGCGAAGAGATAACGCTATCCAAAAGGAGAAGGTCACGGCTGAGGGCAGGCACATTGAATGGGACAGGGTTAAAATTGAAATTGAAAGTTTGGAGGAGTTGGATTCCAGACAGGATAAAGAACCCAGAGGCAAGCGGTTCGAAACTGGGCAGAGCAGTAGAGGCTCGAAGCAAGTTAAGCAGGGAGGCGGTCGAAAGCAGCAGGAGCAGAGAGGAAGAGGGCGCCCCCGTCAAGCCACTAGTAATGCGGAGGGTAACAGGATGCAGAAAAGGCGCAAAAGAAGGAACAGGTCGATCAGTTGGACTGTGCACGAGGCTGAACAAGCCTATAATCTGGATTCCAATGCAAATATAAGGAACATTATCGACGCCATGGAGGAGAAGCTATTAGAGGAACCCTCTGACCCGGAAATGAATGATTGGTCCCTGCAGCTGCCGGACCCTGGCCACACGCGAGGCAGACTCACTCTGTATCGCCGTGCACTTCATACTTACTGGGTCCTGAAACACCTCCTGGCCAAGGCCATGGAGCAAGTCACGGCCGAGATGGTGGAGATGGCGCAAGACACAGCGGCTGCAAAAAAGGAAGTCGTGAATGTGGAGGAGCTGGTGAGGCAGCAGAATGAACACCTCAAGGAAATCAAAGCAATGCTGATGGAGCAGAGGAAAGACAGCGTCAACATCAAAATCGACTGAGGATTTGCAGCGAAGTGAAAGGCATGTTCTTCGTTTCTTTTTCCTTTTTGAAAGTCAATACTCTGTTTTTTTGGGAGCATTATCTGGTTTCCCATAGCGGTAGTAGCTCAGGGGGTTGGTCTAGTAGGACTGAGCAAAATCTAGTTTTTGGGGTAAATCTGGGGGAAGAGGGCTTTTGTTTCTTATCAGTATGACAATATCCAGTTTTGATAACAGTATTGACTATTGTAAGTATAGGATCCAACAGATCTGGTTTCCCTACGGGGCAGATTGAGGATCCTAAGTTTTGTACTTTTATAAATGTTTGTAGATAATAAAAATACCGCAGTTCACAAAAAAAAAAAGATGCATTCATAGATATCAATTGTTGGAGTAGTCCTCTTTGGAAAATAGAACTATCTAGAATGGTTGTGGAAGATAAAACACATTCTCATTTTCAATGAGTTGTGGAAAGGAGTTTGTGTAGGAGAAGGAGATAATGAACCTGCAAAGCCCACCTTAGATAAGGAGATCACAATTTGGGAAAACAAAAATAAAATGTAATATGCCTTGATTGCAACATCTGTAAATGAAGAGGTGAGTTTCCATATTTCACCATTTTCAAATGCTTTCGAAGCCTTACAGAAGTTGAAGGAACTCTATGGCTCAAACTCTGAACTTGAACTTGTCCAATTAATGATTAAATTGTTCAGTCTTGAATTGACAAATGATGACCCTCTTGCTTTAGCATCAAAACTAAGGTCTATTATGTGTGATATCAAAACCACTGGTGTTCAGTAGTTTATTTCAAGGCACTATATCCCACTTATTCAAATTACTTGAGTCATTGCAAGTAAGTGGAAACCTCAAGGAGATTACCTTTGACTCCCTTGAGATAAAGTTTGTTGAGAGAGAGAAGGATTTTGGGAATAAGACAACTCCTCAGTCTTCTGAATAAGTTATGTGTCTTGCACATAGAGAAGAATCATGCTCAAGATTATTCTAGAGGAAGAGGTGGTTGAAGATGAAGAGGAAGAAGAAATTTTAGAGGAAGGAGGGCCAGAAACTTTAAGGAGAAAAGTATGATCTTCATTGGATACATTGCAATAGAGATGGACATGATGCGTATACATGTAATTTTCCTTGGGACATAATTGAACAAGAAATAAATGAAGGAAAATGTAAAACCCATGGCAAAGAGAAAGGTAAAGCACCTAAATCTGCTCACTATGTTGTGGCACATTGTAATATTGGAGTAATTGAAGACTTGTTTAATGCTTCACTTGCTTGGAAAAATGATTGGTTGCTTGATTCAAGAGAAACTTGCCACATTAATCTTAGAAGAGGATTTTTTGAAGACTTTACTAACAATGTTGATGGAGAATTATACTTTGAAAACAAATCAAAACTCAAGCTATTAGGGCTTGGCACCATCAAGCTCAAGTTGCTTGGTCTTCCAAACTTTCTTCTACATGATGTTTTATATGTCCCACAACTAAGGAGAAACTTGTTGTCTTTGGTCCATATCCACTAGTAAGGACACTCCATTAATATGTTTGACGAAAATATTGAGGTTAGAAAAGCATCAGATGACTCACTTTTCATGATAGGGATATAAGAAGAAATACTTCTCAAGCTGCAAGGTACCTATGCTCATGCACAAAAATTCTCATATAATTCTCATTATGATGAAGGTACATTTCCATAAATTCTTTTATGGAATGACAGATTTGGACACTTGAATTATGACAAACTTCATATGTTGAAGAAAAGTGGTGCTACTGGTTTGCCTACAATTCCTAGGAAACTTAAGCAATGTGATGCTTGTATTCTAGGAAAGCATAGCAAACAATCTTCTCATGATTCATATTCCAGAGCACATAGAAAAATTGAACTCATTCATTCAAACTTATGTGGTCCAATGCATGTTCCTTTTGCAAATGGAAATAAATATATGATGACATTTATTGATGAATATAGCAGAATGTGTTGTGTTTATTTATTGAAGAACAAATCTGATGCTTTTCAAACATTCAAGAACTTTCATGCATGGATTGAAAACTATGCACAATATCTGATTGCCTCTATTCACACTGATAATGGATCAAACATCAAACAATCGTGCCTTATAATCCCCAAAAAAATGGAGTAACTGAAAGAATGAACATGACACTCTTAAATATGGTACGTTCCATGATGTTTTTCAAGCATGTAAACTTCATGTTTTGGGCTAATGCAATTCTATGTGTTTTGTATGTAAAGAATAGATGTCCATCTAATGCTATTAGAAACAAGAATCCTTACGAAATGTGGTATGATCACATTCCTTCAGTAAATCATCTCAGGGTTTTTGGTTCCACCTTTTATGCCTTGATACCAAAGGAACAAAGAAACAAAATTAGTGCAAGGAGTCATATGTGTATCTTCTTGGGATATTCAAATACCTCCAAAGCATATTGTCTCTACAATGAAGTTAATAAGAAGTTTGTTGTATCTAGAGATGTGATATTTCTTGAATCTTCCAAAGTTGACAATGTTGTTGAGCAACGACTTGATCACTTGGATAGATTCATACATGCAAATTCATTTCAAGAATTTGATAATCAGATTCCACATCTTGAAGGGGAAATTCCTTTACTAGATCAATCTGTGGAATCTTCTTCTGAAGCACTTTCTCTCCCGCATGAAGCTCCAACCACTGATGATACTTTGAGTGATGTGATTGAAAAAAATTGGTAGACTAAATCTTAATTCAGCCCCAACATTGTCAACTAAGTAGCCTGGGCCATCTTTGAAAGGTCCTCCAAAATGGCTGACAAAGATACTTGAAAGTGTTCATCCTGATGAGGTTAGAAAGATAGGAAAGGGAAATTCAACCAGGAAAAATGGAGGTGATGTAGACGTTTTTGATTCACCTGTTGATATGGATGTTTCTTATGATTGCGAACTGAATTTGTCTACATATTTTGAGCCAACTTCCTTCAAAGAAGCCGCTTCTCATGATGAATTAAAAGAAGCGATGCAAAAGGAGTATGATGCCTTGATAAAGAATGGCACTTGGAAGCTAGTTGATCCTCCATTGGGAACCAAACCAATAGGCTACAAGTGGGTCTACAAGAACAAGTATAAAGTTGATGGGTCACTTGAAAAGCACAAAGCCAGGCTTGTGGAAAAATGTTTTTCACAAAAGGAAGGGGTCAATTATGAGGATACTTTTTCCGCCATAGAAAAATGGGCTACCATCCAGAGACTCTTTTCCTTGGTAGCTCAGAATGGTTGGAAAGTCCATCAAATCAATGTAAAGACTGCTTTCTTGAATGGATATCTGAAAGAGAATGTTTTTATGTCCCAGCTAGAAGGATTTGTTTTGAAGGGACAAGAACACAAAGTATGCAAGCTTGTGAAATACTTGTATGGCCTCAAGCAATCACCACGAGTCTGGTATGAAAATTAACTAATCATATTCTAAAACTCAACTTCAAAAATTATGATCTTGATGATGCAACTTTGTTTGTCAAGAAAGTTGGCAAACAATTGATATCTCGTGGTGTATGTACATGATCTTTTGATGGTAAGGAACAATGAGAGCTACATTTCATCCATAAAGAAGGAATTGAGGAAAAGTTTCGAAATGACTGACTTAGGCTATGTTCACTACTATCTTGGTATTAAAGTAACTCAACATCCAAATTTTATATGCCTCTCTCAGACGAAGTACATTGGAGATCTATTGAATAGGTTTGGCATGGCTGAGTGCAATCCTTTGACTACTCCAATGGAAAAAAAAACTTTAAGATCACATCCATTGAATGAAAAGAATTTGAGGATGCAACAAAGTATAGACAACTTGTAGGAAGTCTCAACTACCTGACTACTACCTAACTAGACATCTCATTCAATGTTGGAATTCTCTTTAGGTTTATGCAAAAGCCTTGTGAGGGACACTGGTCTACTGCAAAAAGAGTTCTAAGGTACTTGAAGGGAACTCAATAATTTGGACTCAAGTATACATAGGCAGGTGACTTTATCTTGATTGGATACTCTGATTCAGACTTCGATGGAGATAAAAAAACTAGGATATCTACTTCATGTTATGCTATGAGTATTGGATCGGGAGTTGTCTCCTAGAGGTCACACAAACAATCAGTTCTAGTAGATTCCACAACAGAGGTAGAATATGTGGCAGCAGCTAAAGCAACAAAGGAAATTGTGTGGCTCAGGAAAAGTCTAGAAGATTTGTAGGTGAAACAAGTTCATTCATCTCAACTCATGATTGAAAACACTTCTACAATAAAGTTGGCCAAGGAACCAAAGTTCCATGATCGAACGAAACACATAAATACAAAAAATTCCATCTGGTTTGACATCATGTTGAGGCCAAGACAATCCATCTATTCCATTGTTCTTCAAATGAGCAGATTGTAGACATATTCACCAAAGCACTTGGAAGATAAAAGTTCAAATGATTAAAAAAGATGCTTGGACTCACCAACATCCCTTCAGATTAAGGGGGGTATGTTGACACCTAATCATTGGGATTGGGTGAATATATGTAAAATAATGTAAATAGTAAATAAGGAGAATAGGAATATGAAGATACATTAGGAGGTGAAGCCCAAGAGTCTATCCCTACATGTATATATCCATGAGAAATATTAATGCAAAATCACAATTTGCATTGTGGAGTTACCTCCTGGCCTAATATTAATAACCTACATTTCATGTTCCATCTCTGTTGGAGAGGTAAATCCCCTCTACGAATAGAGGCGATCCCTACTAGCCCAGAACGGGTCTAGCAACAATCAATCAATGCTACTCTGCAAGCTCCTAGTTGCAATTAAAAAGTGGGTAATGAACACCTACTTGGATTCCAGTGCTATTTGTTTGATGAGGAGATGCCGCTCTCACTCCTTCACCCTGGTCGGTAACAATCCTCCACTATCCTCATGGATGGACACCTACACATGCAAAGAGAGAACAAACACAAGCGTGAAATCTAGTAAAAGCAACTATACATCAGTCAAAAAGGATGTAATTCACATTAACCATTATAAGAAAAATGAGAATGGAACCATAACAGTAGTCATTTATCTTTTATTAATCAAAAACAGAGAAAGGTACAACCAATGTTCTGACGCTGAGTCCTTCTCAAGAGGGTCCAGCCACCAAGTCTCATAAGAATTCACCCTTGGAGGTAGATCTCCCAAGACAAACAACTCTCTCTCTCACACAAGGCAACAAGACTTCACAACCTTCCTTAAGCTCTCTAGCAATCCACACTTAACACACCAACTGCCTATTAAGAGCAGCACTAAAGCACTATGAATTCCTCTATGTCAAAAGCTATATGTCCAAAACTAGCTACTCATGGCAATGGTGGAGGCTTATATAGGAGAAGGAGTCTCCATGGATGGTGGAAGGATAAGCTTATCTCCAAGAAAGGTGGATCATAAGATGAACAGACATGCCATAGAAGGGAGGGCGACATTCACAAGGCCAACAACCAGGTCTGGAGTCATCTGGAAGGCTGGCTGTTAGAACAAATTCGCCCAAACAGGATCAGCGCAGGTGCATAACTGGACTGGCGCTCTGACATCGCATCTCAATAACAGAAGAGGTCTGGTCAGCGCGACTTAATACAAACAGAGGATGTGCTGGCTATAAAATTCGATCAGCGCAGGAAACCAGTGTGCTTCCGTGCTGGCAGCACACCAATTGCACTAGCATCCGCTAGTCAGCGCGGTTATTTCAATAACAGTCGCGATGATCCAATAAACTTAGGCAAAGAGGGTTTTTTGGCCATTTCAGAGAGCATGAGCATGATGGATTTGATTTCATGACACAGTAGGGAGACTGAGAAGGAGATAGTGACAATTTACTGTGTAACAGATGCCCCCTAAAGCATGAAGCCCGAGAGAGTGGGAGGGGTGAAAGGCTTTACAAAACTGCTGAACCGGAACACCACCAGGAAGAACCTGCATGTAGATACAACTGATATCTCGATTACATGTAGTCGAGGCATGGGCGGAGCCATCCAAAAGACTTACGAAGAAGGTATGTGGTATGGACGCAGCCACCCAGCTGAAGAGACCATGATGATAGAAGGTATGGTTGCAGCCATCCTAAAAGACTCAGGTATGGGCGCAGCCATCCATCAATGAGTCATGTAATAATGATCCACAAAATTGCAGCCTGGTCCGCAAAAGACTAGAACCAGGGTCTTGCACTCCATCCAAACCCGAACAAAGTACAAGTCCAAACATGTGAATACAAGAGTCGGAGTTGAACATGTTTGAACATCGTCTGATTACCAACCAATGATGAAAGTTGTTAACAGACGCGAGAGGTGACACCAATAATGATGATGGTCCTCAAGGTACTATAGGTACAATCCATGGCGTGCGAATGAATGAGCCGGTGTCAAACACCCATAGACTCATCCGATCGGAGGTCAATGATGAAAACCTCGCGTCGAACACGAAGAACCTGCCATTGAGGCATGCAGGCTACAAGGTACCTGAAGGGAGTCTCTAGGTCACTTTCCTGGATAATGAGCTGAAGTCGACAGGAAGTGATCTTCATCGAAGGTGGGCCATAATGTTTCCCACATCATCGACACGAGATGGAAAGAGACAATATGTTTTGTGTGAAATATCAGAGGGAGGTTATACTTACAGAGGCCAACTTCTCTTGAACATATCGGCGGCACAATGACGGATTTGGCAGTATTTGAGGTCAAATGATCAGAGGTCGTGATGACAAGACAATTAGCAGATGAATGGTCAAATAGGATAACCCAAACCCATGGAGGCAAATGTGAAACAAGATGATATGTCCCCACCTAGACACGAATGCAAACAGTGCCATGTTCAAGAGCGACATACTGCCGATGACGACGATTATGATTCCTTTATTTCCCCCACCATTTCTGGTGAGTAACCCAGTTATTTTTGGATGACAAGCTTGACGGGGATAGCATCTGCTTGAGGAGCGTCATTTCGACGGAGTCCAATTTCATTAAGTTTTAACGAGTCTGACAAAGGAAGAACTCGACGTCTTTTCATGTTTAGAGAGTTTGAAAAGACATCGGAAAAGAAAACTCCAAGGGGTGCTTTTTCGTAAAGTTGTGTCTCTCGAGCCCGAAAAAGTATAAAACGATGCTCAAAAGAACCGCCCGATCATTACGATCGAGGAGTACTTTTCATAAGTAGTGATTTCGATCTGAAAAAGTAAAAAAGCGATTGAAATCACGTCGTTTTGTTTCCAGTAACGAACCTGAAACGACAAAGGTCCGACAATATTTTCGTTTTTACACGGTCAGAAAAGAGTTTAAAAGATGACCACCTCTTATTTACGTTTAACGAGTCAAGAGGAATAACTCGGCAATCTTTTCATCTTTAAACGGTCAGAAAAGAGATAAAAGCAGACCTACATTTTTATTCTCTTTAACGAGTCAAAAAGGAAGAAATACTCGGCAATCTTTTCATATTTTACGAGTTAGAAAAGAGCTTAAAGGTGACTCGGGTATGGGTTCATTTTTACA
>APFE030978341.1:14054-39339 GCA_000404065.3 Pinus taeda
TGGATGGAATGAAGGTTCACTTTCAAGATCTTGGAAAGACTCGACTTGTATTTTACGAGATCTTAAGCACAAGACTCAATTTGGAAAGGGAGTTGTTTCATTTTTTAATGAGGTTGACACAGTAAAAGAACTATCCTCATAACCTTTGTTTCATTTTTTAACGAGCTTGACACAATATCAGGAACTACGCTCGACCAAACCAAGTTTCATTTTTTAAGGAGCTTGACATAGGAAAGTGAACTATGCTCCGACCAAAATTCATCATACTGAATAGGAAGTCGGTGCTTCCAAGAGTGTTGCTCCCAGTGGGAGGTCAATGTCTCAAAAGTTAGGACCCAATGCCCCCAGGACACTATGCATGACGGCGGCATTGCTGGATATAGGCACGGGAGAGGTGGCCACGTAGTTGATCTGGGGTGAGACAGATGCAACTGGTGGATGAGAACCAAGAGGGAAGGACAATCGTGCCGGAGGGGCTTGTGGACGAATGAACAATAATTGATCCATTGTCACGATTCTTCCATCGTGTGGAAAGCAAACCACATGGAAAAGTGAAGAAACAAGGGCTCCCATGGCATACACATAGTCACGACCAAGGAGAAGATTGAAGTCTAAAGAACCTTGGGTAACCGAGACGTCTACATAGACAGTCTTGCCTCCCAAAGTGATAGGGAACTTTGGAAGGATCCCTAATGGTTGACTTGTTCCTCCGTCAAAAGCGGTGAGATTCGGTGCGACAGGTACAAGCGATGGGGAGCCCAAAGCCTACCAAGTAGTAACGGGCATAAGACTAACTGATGCTCCTTCATCTAACACAGTGCCAGGCAGCACCATATGGGAGGCATAGGCGGTGACCCAGAAAGGCACATGGGGTGGAAGGGGAGGGGTAGTCAAACGACTCCAATCGAAGGAAACGACCAAACTACTTGGTGGGGGAACCATATGGTTGCCCCCTTACTCGGAAGGAACCGAATCAGAATTATTCGGAGAGGCTGGGATGGGAAAACCATTATCAAGCTCAGGAGAATTTGATGAGATGAGAAGAACATGGGAATTTTGCTCTTCCGAAACAGAGTGGTCGATAGGAGGTGAACTCGAGTCGACACTCTTTCCGACCAATGGTTGGTCTGGAACAGGCTGGGCATAGCCAAGTTCGGGAAGAGGGGCCTGGACAAGAGAAGAATGTGAACCAATCTCATTGTCGGGAGGCGAATGATCTGCAGCTACAGAAAGATGTTGATATCCAACGGGGAGTTGGGGCGAGGGAGCTGGGAGACTTTCCAAAACAGTGGAGGCTTTATCCATGAGTGGACAAAGGTGAAGGGGATGATTGCCTTCACAAAGTCTGCAGGGGATTTGAATCTTCCCTTTTCCCTTGCCATTCCCAACTAATGAGGTAGCATCACCGTGAGCCTCAGAGGACGATGAGGGGTGGGCCGGATTGCGAGACCACATTTCTAGTACCCTGGGAATGCCAGGACAATCGCGAAGACGATGGTGCTCCTTGCATAATCGACAAGGAAACTTAACCTTCCGCGGAGGAGTGGAATGGGGCCCGACTTCAGGTGTACTCGAGGGAGTAACAGTTATACTTGTAGCCTCTCTCTTAAGAGACTTCTTCTTCTTGTTCTTGTTCTTCTTCTTCTTAGCCACTTGGTTATTCGAATCGAGACTTTCACCAGGCGAAGTACAAGAAGAAGATGTAGAAGTAGGCGTCAAAGGGGAGAGGTCCACCTTAGGATCAACATGATGTTGTTCAGGTGGAGGGACTGATGGAGTAGCAGCCGACACGGCAAGGACCAAAGAGGTTGAAAACAACCAAACAAGCAACCCAACAGTTAACCCCGGAAGGGATAACATCACCATATAAGGGGCACCAACATTCCCAAGAGGAGGGAAATGACTAGGATTCCCGGCAGGAGGGGAACTTGGGTTGGTTAACCCTGGAAAAGTTGCCATAGGAAAAAGAAATCTACTCAAGCTAACACACACAAGATCTAACCAGGTAATGTTATCGCGGCCGAATAAATTTTTAAGACACAGGAACTGAACTTGACCTTTTCATGTTTCAAGAGTCGAGAAAAGGACGAAAAGATGACTCTAGTCTCCTTCGAATGTTTAATGAGAACGAAGTGACAAGACGCTCACTTACACCTTTTCTTTTAGGGAGTCCGAAAAGGATCAAAAGTGACTGCTCTGGAGATTCTAAGCAAAGGGTTTACCAAGCAATCCGTAAAACTGCTTATACACCTTGGCATCGTATGAGAACCAAGGACTTTCCATACTGCAATCAATCTTCCCGAATGTTGTGTTCGGTGCATTACAGTTCACAAGGCGGCAGACTCGGCTTCCTATGGATCAAGGATGAAAACCTAGTGGAGTCTCCCCATATATACGCGACGGTACGTGGGAGCCCAAATCTGTGCTAGACCACAACTGAATCACACCAGGAGGAATCACCCAACCTTAATGCGAAAGCAAGAATGACTAGGTTTAACGACGCCGGAGCACGTCTCTAGCCTAGACCTCTACATATTTGCGTTAAGTTCCAATGCGTTTTTAGATAAATTCGGTTTATTTTATGGTTGATATTGAATTAAGTTTTGATTTCAGGCCCTACCGTGTGATCTCTCACAATTACTTGGATGCAAACTACATGCCAAAGAATACCATTTCGTTCGATGAATTCTAACTATGAGAAGGTTAAGAATTTTTCGATCAAACAAAATGAACACAAGCAATCAAACAATCTAATGCAGCTAATGGCAAGGAAACGAAACTTTTCTTTTGAGAATACAAATCAATGAAATTTTCTTTTTCCCTTTTAACTATCGAATGCAAAAGATATTAGTTTGATTTTTTTTCAATGGCACAAAGCACTTAAAATGAATTTTGAGAGACAGCAACACCGAGTAAAGGGAAATAAAATCACTCAATGAAAACACAACAAAGCTCTCAAGACACCAAAACAATTCTCCAAATCAAAGGAAAACAAAGGCTTGTACGAGCTATGTGATCTAAGCCCAACAAGGCAAAAAGGAATTCAAGCAAGAAGGAAGCAAGTGTGAACTGATCGATCCAAACAATTGTGATCTATCCTTGGTAGTGAAGAAATCGAATCAACATAAAAAAATGGTTCAATAATCGACACTAAAAATCAACCAGCAACAAGCAGTGAAAAAGCCTCAAGCAAATCAATAAGAGGGTTGTGGATGAACCTTGAATAGACAAGTAACCCAAGCAAATGGTTTCTCAATGAAACTTCTAAAGGGCTAGGTCACATGGTCTAAAAACACAAGACTCACTCGAATGAAATCAAAGAGAGAGTGCCCCTAACCAAAAACAATCAAAACAAGCTAATGAGAGACAAGAAACAATAGGGGATAAGAAATATTGATGAATTCAGGAGATAAAGTTATAAAAACAACTTTTCAGGAATCAACGCAAGTTACACACTGAGAACCCGCGATGATCACTATGTCAGCGCAATTTTTACACGGACAACCCGAGATGTCAGCGCAAATTTTACATAGACAACCTGCGCTGATCGCAGAAAAACACAGTCGTCACGGGAATTAAGCTAGCAACCCAAGGTCAACGCGGGTAAAAAGCTAGCAAGTGGCGCTGACATCGCGACTATACACGTCTTTTCTGCGATGATCCGATTTCCAGGATCGTCGCGATTGTTATGCGTAATTACGCGATGAACAAGATGTTGCAAAAGGGTGAGCGCGATGACAGCGCGACTGTTAAAATTAAATCCGTGATGGAGCTCAAAAATAGTGATAGGCAAATCAAAACTCCCAAATCAAAATGGAAATCTTTCAATCAAACAGGGGCATTTCCCAGATCAACCTAGGAAATTTAAAAGCAGAGAACTAATCCCCAATCTTTGATAAGAGAATGACAATCAAACTCAAAACAAGGATGAACAACAAAAGACATAAGCAACGTCCCCACTAGAGTCGCCAAATTGTTGGAGAGGTAAATCCCCTCTACGGATAGAGGCGATCCCTACTAGCCCAGAACGGGTCTAGCAACAATCAATCAATGCTACTCTACAAGCTCCTAGTTGCAATTAAAAAGTGGGTAATGAACACCTACTTGGATTCCAGCGCTATTTGTTTGATGAAGAGATGCCGCTCTCACTCCTTCGCCCTGGTCGGTCAAAATCCTCCACTATCCTCGTGGATGGACACCTGCACATGCGAAGAGAGAACAAACACAAGCGTGAAATCTAGTAAAAGCAACTATACATCAGTCAGAAAGGATGTAATTCACATTAACCATTTATAAGACAAATGAGAATGGAACCATAATAGTAGTCATCTATCTTTTATTAATCAAAAACAGAGAAAGGTACAACCAATTTCTGACGCTGAGTCCTTCTCAGGAGGGTCCAGCCAGCAAGTCTCATAAGCATTCACCCTTGGAGGTAGATCTCCCAAGAAAAACAACTCTCTCTCTCACACAAGGAAACAAGACTTCACAACCTTCCTTAAGCTCTCTAGCAATCCACACTTAACACACCAACTGCCTATTAAGAGCAGCACTAAAGCACTATGAATTCCTCTATGTCAAAAGTTATATGTCCAAAACTAGCTGCTCATGGCAATGGTGGAGGCTTATATAGGAGAAGGAGTCTCCATGGATGGTGGAAGGATAAGCTTATCTCCAAGAAAGGTGGCTCATAAGACAAACAGACATGCCATAGAAGGGAGGGCGACATTCATAAGGCCAACAACCAGGTCTGGAGTCATCTGGAAGGCTAGCTGTTAGAACAAATTCGCCCAAACAGGATCAGCGCGGGTGCATAACTGGACTGACGCGCTGACATCGTATCTAAATAACAGAAGAGGTTTGGTCAGCGCGACTTAATACAAACAGAGGATGCGCTGGCTATAAAATTCGATCAGCGTGGGAAACCAGTGTGCTTCCGCGCTGGCAGCGCACCAATTGCACTAGCATCCGCCAGTCAGCGCAGTTATTTCAATAACAGTCGCGATGATCCAATAAACTTAGGCAAAGAGGGTTTTTTGGCCATTTCAGAGAGCATGAGCATGATGGATTTGATTTCATGACACAGCAGGGAGACTGACAAGGAGACAGTGACAATTTACTGTGTAACAATCTCTACCAACATGTCTTGTCCAATTAGTACCCTGTTCAATGGATCACTCTAACTGCTAGGAGTATTACAACTCCACCCATAAAGTGACTCAAATAGACTCATATTGAAACATTATTGATACTCATTTTTGTAATAAAACTCAACTAGTGGAAGATACTATTCCCACTTCCACTGATGATGCATAACATACATTCTCAATATGTCCTATAGAATCTTGTTGACCCTCTTTGTCTGTCCATCTATCTGCAGATGATAAGCAATGCTTAAGGCCAATTATGTACCCAAACCTGCAAATAACTCTTTCTAAGTCCTAGAAGTGAACTTGGCATCTCTGTTTAACACAATATTACGAGGAATACCATGCAATTTCACTATATCTTTGATGAATACCTATGCTACCTCACTAGCTAAATAAGTAGACTTAACCTCTATGAAGTGAGCTACCTTAGTTAGCTTGTCAACCACAACCATGATAGAATCATTCTATTTAAATGTCTTTGACAAACCTATGATGAAATCCATAGAAATGACATCCCATTTCCACTCCAAAATCTGAATCAACTATAGTAGACCACTTAGATGCTTGCACTCTGCCTTTACTTGTTGACAATCCAAACACCTTGCAATGAACTCAGCTACCTCTTTCTTCAGATTTAGCCAGAACTTCTTCACCATTGTCAATGTCTTCTAGTACCCTAGATGACCTTAATAGGACTTAACATGGAATTCTCACAAGATAAGCTTATTAGGCTCACTGTTGCCTGACACATAGATCTTGTCCCTAAATTTGATGAAACTATATGCCATGAGATGATAATCCACATCCTTCTCACCTATACTCTGCTACTGTAATATGTGCCTAAGCTCCTCATACCTATCAGCCTACTATCCCACTTGTAATATTTGATCCTATAAATCTATTCCATATGAACTCATAGCTAATATGCAATTTACCTGCACTCTTATGCTAAGACCATTTGAAACCCTATTCTCTTTTCCCTTAATGTACCTGATCTCAAAGTCAAGCTCACTGAGTGTGGCCAACCACCTAGCTTGCTTAAAATTTAGATTAGGTTGCTCAAATAAGTACCTCAGCCCATTGTGGTCACTAATCAGAGTGAAACTCCAAACAAGAAGATATTGCCTCCACATATTCAATGCATGAATGATCACTCCCAACTCAAGATCATGTGTCACATAGTTATGCTCGTGCTCATTCAATTTCCTTGATTCATAGCATACCACTTGTCCCTCCTGTATCAAGACTCCACCAAGTCCTCTCCTCCAAGCATCTGTGCATACCACAGACTCTTTATTTGGATCTACAATTTTTAGAACTGGAGAATTGGTCAATAACTGCTTCAAATTCTCAAATCTTGTTGCACATTCTTCTATCCATTTAAATTTCTTTCCTGTTCACTATAATGATGTAATAGGATAGAAAATCCAGGAAAAGTTCCTGAGGAACCTTCTGTAGGGACCTTTTAACCCCATGAATGATCTAACCTTGTCCACATTTCGAAGAGTTTCTCATTCCATGATAGCTATTATCTTTTCCAAATCCACTTTTGCGCCTTCCTTGGAAAAAACACGCCCCAAGTAATGTACCTCTGTCTAAAAGAAATTGAATTTGTTAAGCTTGACATACAATTAATTCTGTCATAACAATATCAACACTATTTCTAAATGTTAAACATGTTATTCATCATTCTTAGAATATATCAACATATAATCAATGGATACAATAACAAACTTATCCATATAAGGATGCAACACACTATTCATCAAGCACATGAAAGTAGCTAGAGAATTAGTAAAACCGAAAGGAACTACAACAAACTCATAATGCCCATACTTTGTCTGGAAAGTAGTCTTATAGATGTCCTCTTCTTTTATGCGTACTTGATGATTTATGGATCTCAAGTAAATCTTCGAGAACACTGCTTCTCCCTTCAACTGGTCAAACAAAGCATCAATCCTCAGCAACAAATACCTATTCATGATGGTTAGCTTGTTCAGCTTCCTGTAATCAATACACAACATGAGAGTACCATCCTTCTTCTTCACAAACAACATGGGTGCACCCCAAGGTGATACACTTGTGCTTATGTATTCCTTTTCAATAATTTCCTTCAATTGCAATTTCAATTCCACTAGCTCGAGAGTGATCATCTTGTAAGGTGACTTTGATGTTGGTGCTGGTGCTGGTACCAACTCAATAGAAAATTCCACTTCTTTCTGAGGAGGCAACTCTTAAATCTCTACTAGAAACATGTCCTAAAATTGCTGCAAGACTAAGTACCTCTTCAAGACTTTTTCACCCTCAACATCCTTAGCTTTATCACTTGAAATATGAACTACAAATAACACACATCCTTTCCTAAAACTACACTTTTCCTACATAGATGTAACCATTCTGACTGATGTTACCTTCTTCTTACCCTGTAAGATTATCTGTTTTCCATTGTCATCAAACATTTAATGGCTTTTTCATAACAATCCACCTTAGTCCTATGAAGATACAACCAATCCATACCTAGAAGCATACTGTATGATCCCAATGAAAGTACATTCAGATGCACTGATGTAGGCATACCATTCAACTCAAATGCATTATATTACCCAATGATCTCTCTTCTTAGTACCGGTAGCCAATTTCACTAACCAAGACTCTACATGAACTTCTTTTCTAAACCCATACCTATCCACCAAGTCAGGGTTAACATAACTATAATTAGATCCAGGGTCAATCAATATAGAAACAAATTGATCACAAAGATTACCATCCATATCAATAATAGATTCCTGGTGATCTGATTGCCTATTATCCAATGTTGCATAGATTCAAGGAATTCTCTGCCCA
This sequence comes from Pinus taeda, assembly GCA_000404065.3. Lineage (NCBI taxonomy): Eukaryota > Viridiplantae > Streptophyta > Pinopsida > Pinales > Pinaceae > Pinus > Pinus taeda. Next base: position 22,049 of record APFE030978341.1, read on the forward strand.
ACATCCCTAATTTTTTGTGCCTCCTATGCAATGTAGATTTGAGGCATACCACCCTGATACGATGGAAAATCCTTCTTCAAATGCTCCTTGCCACATATCTAACACTGCAACTATCCCCTATCATCGCCTCTATTCTATTGCTCTCAAGGTTATGACCCATCTCCCTTCTCAACTACATTAAGATTCTTGTAAGGACCAACATTCTCTTTCTCACCTACGTCTTGAGGTCTTTCTCGCTTCGGTGGCAATTTACTTTTAGTATTTTCATTCCCTTTCCAACCTTTCTTAGATTTGGTCTTATGCTTTGATTTCTCATAACAATGTTTTAATTTCCCAATGAATTATTCTAGTGACTGAGGCTCATCATACTCAATCTGATCCTTGAATTCTAATGGTAATCCACTAAAAATTCTCTAAACTTTGGCCTTCTCATCCTTAAGATACGGTACATACCTCAGTAACTCCAGGGTCTTAGTTGTGTACTCCTGATCTGCCATTGATCCCATCTTTAACTCATATAATTCCTTAGCTTTACTGTCATAATACCTCTCTAACAAGTACTTCTTCCAAAATATCCTTTTGAACTCAAGGAAAATCAACTCCTTTGTCCTGATGTCTCTGACACGATTCACATCTTCCCACTAGATTTCTTCTTTCCCTTTGAGACCAAAAATAACTATCTCGACCTTCATGTTCTTGGTGTAACCATGCAGCACGAAGAAATTCTTCATTCCAAGAAACCAAGCCTCTGCATGTTCTGGTTTCTTCAATTCCCCATCAAATGTAGGTGGCTTCGATTTCTTGAACTCATCTAGAAAATATTCCCTATCACTCCTCCTATAAGGATGATAGTATTGATGACCACGATACTTTTCTAAACCAGAACTAGAGTATAACCCATGTCCACTACCTTTCCTATCATGTGTATCCCAGAAATTTCCATATCTAACCATGTCATCTCTATCCGACCTGTGCCACCATGAGATATGCTACCATATGATCCATTAGTCCCGTCATCCTGTCCATCATTAATCATAAGCAGTCCCTAACTTTGCAAGTTTGAAAAACTCTAAAGGATAACTGCATTGACCTGTGCTTTTTTCTGTTATGCCCTGAAAAGTCTCTCTTGTGATTGAATGATTATGTCATTATCTTCTTTTCAAATTTTTTTTTCCACCTTCAAAATTCTGAAAGTGTTTTCTATGTTAGGAGAGTACCTATCACCATGGTGCTCGTCTAATCTATAGGGATAGTCTCGTGAATTGTAATCCAACATTTTTCTAGTCATGTTTGATCCTCTTCTTCCTGCAAGTATATCATTTCAGATAAAACAAACATAAACATAACCAACATACATCAATATAATTCAAGGGAGGATATCTCGTTTGCAAGATCAACCAGACTAGCATGATACATGTATGATCATAATCATAACAATATATTTCAATCTTGCATGACAATACCAAATGAATACCGTGACCTCATGCATGACAACCATAACCATAACAATGCATGCATACAACATATACACACTGACATTCATACCAAATACATATACAACTGACATGCATGCATGAAAAACATATTATGCCCATCCAGTCCACATATTAAACCATTCTCTGATACTAATATGTAACACCATCCTCCCACACTTGCCCAAGTTGACCATTCCACCTGGGTAAATATGTGACGGAGAGTTACTATGATATGACTCAAACTCCTAGGTATAGTTAAGGAAGTGGAATTGAAAAACTCAAACTTTACCTACCTTCCTCAGGAGCTACAAGACTCATATGAGCTAAACAACCACTCTATGTGCCAAAACCCTGAGCTAGCTTGCTTTTTCACTAACCTGGGCTCCTAGCCTCTTGCATAACAAAGAAATACAATGACTATAAGCCTTCATTCGCATGGATAACCCTTCCTCCTAGAAACTATGATCTAATTTACTTAGTTCTGTGCATGCAACCCTAAGATATGAACCACTTTTTCAGGGATAGTATCCAAACCTCTGCCTATAACTTGATAGAAATTTCCAGAATGATGAATGACACAAGGAAAAAGCCATTAATGTGAAACTTAGACAAGAACATGACATAAAAAGGCCTAACCATGATAGGAATTATGTCAAACACATTATGAACATGTAAACTACAAGTTATGAATGCATATCTAAACATAGGGGTCTCATACTTCTCTGAGAATCGTAAAGAAGGTAAAATGTCTCTCACAATAGCTTCATTATAATTTATTAGGTCATACATTCATATACCATTCATTTACTAATTAAAAATGAGAACCATAACTAAGGTATTTTACAAAACCATTCTTATAAGCATCATATAACCAAAATAATAACAATGATAGAACAAACTTCATAGCCACATAATAACAAGTATAAATACTCATGAATCACAAGAGGAAAAGAGCTCTTATTAACATATGCAAAATCAAACCAAGTCAGGGACTTCCACGTACTACCTAACCATATACTAGGTTGAACCAAACCTTTCTTTCAACCAATCACCCCCATGCCATATTCCAAGCATGAATGTGGGACTCACAACAAAGTAACTAGAATTCCTCAAGCTTTACCACATATCCCACCATTACGATCAAGGGATTTCAAGGCCCGAAGAAAGCACCTATCCAACCAAGATTTACCGCAATCCTGTCGTTACCGGTCAAGGGATTCCTAGACCCAAACAAGGAAACATACACTAACAATATTTACCACAATCTCACCAAAACTGGTCAAGGGATCACTAGGCCCTAAATAAGCATGGATGCCTCCAGGTTTATTCACTAATATATTAACGAAATTTAATGTCTCCACCCTTAGTCTTTACCATGTATCCCGCCATTACCAGTTAAGGGATTTCTAGGCCCTTGGGAATTTTTGTGAGACCACCTCACTCGGTTCCAAAACCATCTCATAATCCAAATCTCAACCAATGAAAGAACCCCATCACACCATGGTTATTAGGAAATGACAAGCCAATATGAAACCACTAACACACTTAGAAAAACCCATGCTAATGACTACAAGAGAATCAAATACACACATGCATGTACCATGCATGTCCAAACTAGAACAAAAGCCATACATGCAACTCAATACCTGCAAGTAATCGCGTTGTAGCCACTTGATCCAACTCTTCCTTTCTTGATCTTTACTTCCCTTTTCTTTCTTGTTCTTCCTTTGCCTTCCTTTATCTAATGATAGAGTGCTCCAAGAATTCTCTAAGCATCCAAGAGTATGAGAGAATAGAGAGAGAACTCCAAAACTAAATTGAAAAAAGGTTGTACTGTCAAAAGTTGTGAACTGATACTCAAAATCCTTTTTATCATTGAGGCCTTTATTTTCTTCAATTTCCATTATTTTCCTTCATTTTCCTCCTCACATGCAACCTGTGACCTTTCACCTTCCTTTTCCCCTATTTTAATTTATTTTCATTATTAAAATGCCAAGTAATGCCTCTTTTCCTTTTCAATGCCTTTTCCATTGTCTTTGGCAATTTACTTAGCCATAATAAACCAAATGAACACCCACTAGGATGTTTTTCACAACACTCATCTTGGAATAAGTGTCCCATGACTCTGGTCTTATTTTTTCCTTTATTAACTTTATTACATGAACTTTTAACTTGGGGTTGTTACATAAATCTATATGTTTAACTTATTTGTGTTGCATATTGTGGCTTCCAGTTGTTATTGATATGGAAAGGAGAGTTGTTGTTGTAGCTATTGTAGTTGTAGATCAGATATCATATTGCTTACGTGTTTTCATTGCAGGGGTTTTATTGCATAAGTTTTTAAGCTTCAATGTATGATCTTTTGCGTGGTTTCTAAAGATGTTAATGATGGTTGAGTTTAATAATATATACTATTGTTCGATTATTGATTATTATGAGAAAATTTTTTGAGAGAGGTTGATCTTATTGAAGGGTTTATATTCAGTTATGCATATTGTTTTTAGATGATGGACTAAAGTATTGATTGAGATTGTGTTGGAGAGCAAGTATTCAAAGTTTGATTTATGAGCATATTGATATTGTGAGTCCAATATGAAAATGGACGAAATGAGGCTTACAAGTTTTTGATTGCAAAGATCCTGGACCCAGTCTAAAATATTGTGAAATGTGATCTACGAGAGAGCTTGAAGGTTGGGGCCTTCAATGTGGTGAGTGGTGGATTTTCAAGCAAGTGGTAGCTTGCATCTTCAGGGTGTAGTGACATCCTTTAGGTGGTGGCCTAATAATATGGAAGTGGTGGCTGGATAGTCCAATGGTGGCTGGGCTATGCTTATTGGGAGTGGTGGCTTCCTGTAGGTGGTGGCCTGCAAAGTCGAGGGAGTGGTGTCTTTCTATAGGTTGTGGCCTAGAGAAAGTGGATGCTGACATGATATACAAGTTGTGGCTTGCATACTGGTGGTGGCCAATTATCATATGTAAAGAAGAATTATTATAATAGAAGAAGAGTAGATCACAAAAATCAAACAATGGTTTTATCCCTTGTGGTTTCCACTATACATCCAGTGTCTCTTATGTTTGATAATGTGTATGCTATTGATTGATGGTTGTTTCTCATGGTTATATGTTTTGTTTAGTTTCTCATATGTTTCATATGTTATTTTTTGCTAATACATTGTGATGTACTGATAATCAAATGTGTGATTTAGTTAATGTTTTTAGAAGAGGTAAAAATTGTTCATAAGTCACACTGCTGATTCACCTCCCCACTCTCAGTAGTGTTCAAGTTTCCTAATATATTTGACACATTTTAACCACCTTTTCCCTAACCTTTTTACCATTTTCCATCCTTAGTTTCATCCTTTTATCTAATTTCTTCATACTTTTTCTATGGTATGCCATATTCATATGTCACTCTTAATTATCCATTTTTGCTTGTATTTGATGAAAGTAGTTGTTTTGGGAATTTTTGTTAATAAAATGCTAAAGAGATTGACTACAAAATGACATAACTAGTCCAAAGTGTTGTTACTCCAATGTTTTAGATGAAGTGAAATGTTCTTCCAAGTTTTCACAATGTTTTTCCATCGAGCCTCTATGATGCTAACATCTTTCTATGTTGATAAACCAATGTTGCTATTTTGTTTTTTCATTGTTATCCAATCTCAGAACCATTTTCAGGTTGTTGACATGTGCGTTGATTACTCATCGGAGTCAACATGAATAGTTGTGCCAACAAGAAATCAAATTCTCTTGATAATGTGTCCAATTTGGCTATAACAATTATGATTCCTAGCATTTAGCTTTTCACTAAATGAGGCAACCCATTGTGGTAGTGATTTCAATTGTACTTAATATATTGTAGTTTGTTAAAAAAGCAGACCTTTAGTTACTTTTATTTGAACAACCTGATAATAAAAATATTCTCATAGCCATTCATAATGATGTGATACTAAGATTAGATAGAAAAGATAAATCTATAAGGAGCTTCCCTACCCGAGAAGGGGGTGTTGAAAAAATGTCGTAAGAAAGTCTCAATTTGATTTTTCCTTGGTCAAATTGAGAAAATTTGAATTTCCACATCTATAGACAACTTGGATGCAGTTAACTTATTTTGCATAGCTCTTTTCACTAAGTTAGCTCATTAAATTCGAGTTAGAGGAGCTGGAGTTCAGTTAAGCATGTGTGATTGCTAATTTGTAGCAAACAAGGTCACTTATTTCAAGTTGTTTTCAGTTAAACTAGTTCTAACTATTGGAGAAACTAGCGGAAGGTTAGTTGTGCAGTGGGACTTCATTCTAACTCAGTGATCATCCACTTAACTGAGCAATCAACCCAAAATATCTAGTGCGTGAAAATAATTTTAGTTCCCCAACTGTGGTGGAGATTATAAGGCAATGTAACATCAATTGTAGACTAGTCTTGCATGGACAGGTGTTGCATGTAGTAAGATGATCTAACATGGGAATTGTCCAAGGATTTTGGAGGAAATTCCTAAATAATAAGGTCTTAATTTCCTCATGAATTACGCAAGTAAATAAGGGTTCAAGCTAAGGAAAAAATTGACTAAGTCTGGGTCAGAGGTTCTCATTAAGAAGAGAGATAAGTTATTCACTTGTAGGTTGAGCTTAGTGCAATCTAGAAGTTGTAATATGTTCTCTATTCATTTGAATAATGCAAGAAATATTAAGGGATTTTTAGTAGTTTCTTTCCCCTAGAAAAATAATTTGCATGTGTGGTTTTTCTTATTGCATGTTTGTGAATGTTGTTCTAAATTGTGAATCAAATTCCGCAGATCAGTAGAGTAGAATTGTGTCTCTTGATTTTAGATTAAATTTATTGAGAAGTTACTATTCTACACCATAATTTGTACATGGTATCATAGTACGATTCACATTAGAACATGAATTTTGAAGTTGTTTCTCAGGAGGATAGACTTTGCATATCATTGTAGCAGGATATCTTCGGAGTTAGGAAGATGACCTTCAACAAGCTAAGATTAGAGATTGCTTTAGAAGGAAACTATAATTTCATTGCATGGAAGGATAACATGGAGGCAGTTTTGAATGACAATGGATAAATAGAATATGTCAACACAAACATTGCAAAACCACAAGCATCTAATGCACAAAACCTAGCCTAATGGAAGAAATATGTAGCTAAAGCGAGGAGAATAATCTTGGAGGGAGTGCAATACAACATTATATCAAATCTCAATGGGAAAGAAGATCCTTTTGCAATGTGGAAAATTGATAGAGATATTCGAGAATAACAATGACCACAAGAAGCTAGTACTCAGGGATAAACATCAAAATATCAAGATGCAGAAACCCGTAGTATTTGAGTAGGTTTACAGGAGTTCATGATGAAATTGGTGGGGTTGTCTTAGGGTCCTAAGGTTTAGAGATCAAATGTCTTTGTCTCTTTCATTAATTTTGAGATTTTGTGTAGCAGTTTAGCTTATGAACTATTGCTATCATAGTCTAAAGAGTCATTGTCTTACATCACTACAAGTCTTTAATAGAGGGTCCATAAAGATAATACAAAAATTGAAGAGAGTCTGAGTGAAGGAGAAGGTCATGGGGTCATTTGGTCATATAAAGTCTTTTAGGGTTTGACAGGTTATGTATCATTGGTCATTGGTCAGAACCATGAAAAAATCAATTTGGTTCATTTTTAAGGTTTTGTTGAGTATGGTTCATCATGACCATTCCACCATTTATACCTCATGATCCCCCTTCATATATCCCTATTATACACTTTTTCCATTCCTATACTCCTTTCGTATATCCTATTTCATAAAATCCCTTGCATACACTTACCCCTACATTTACATTTATATCTAAAATCATATGCATACACACACCCCCTCCTAAACTCTCCTCTCATCATTATCACCTATATTCCTTGACTCATTTCATCATTATTGATATTACACCCTCACAACTCATAATTGTAATTTATCTTTCATGACCATAATAACCATTATAACCCTTATTCTAATTTCATACTAATGACCAAATCAAAACAAAATGTGCACTTTCAAATCTCTCTTCATACTGCCCTCATTTCTCTCTCCACTCTAAAATTGGCACTCTTCTCTGAGGGAAATTGATAGTCACAAAACATAGAGTTGAGAGTAGGCTAATAGGGAGGAGAGGACAAGTTTTGTTTCAACTGTGGGAGAACTTATGTGCAACATCTGCACAAGTTCTGGAGTCGCACAACTGTTGCGCAATGACCTCCAACTCCTTGCAGAGATATCGCATAGCTTCAAAGCGGGTCTTCTTATTGTCAAAGGTAGGAAACATCACTTCTAGCCATATTTTTCCTTTTAAAAACTCAGTTAGATATCAATTGGTAATCGTATATGTGCATTGTTGCACAATCAATACGCAAACCATGTTTACACTTTTTTTTGAGTTTGGGATAGTATCACATGCTTAGGGTTTGAGTGTCATTTGTATGGTGTCAAAATCTATTAATTCATAAACCTGGCAGTTGAATTATATAAAAAATTCCCATACATACTACACACGTTGTATACACTACGTGGTTAAAAAGGTTGTTAGAGCAACAACAGGAAGAACACTTTAAATCTTGTTGAAAATCCCTATCAGACACCTTTGCATTGCATTGTTAGTTTTCCCATTATGTTGTCATTTCTCCACAGAGTTAGTGTTCCATGAAAGTTGAACTATGTGCTATAGTTTTTAAAAGGTAATATGGAAAGCCCAGTTAATAGAGGAAAAACAAAAGGAGGAGAAGTGGTTCATATTGAGCCTAGGATTCTAGACATGGTGAACTTAGACCCAATGATTAGAGAAAAATTTGAACAAATAGGGTGCAAATATTTTTGTGAAAAAGTCCAGACTCATGGGTATCATTTTCAACTTGCAAGCACGCTTTCCTTAAACTTCAAAGGCGATAAAGTCAAAATTGGTGACCCGAAGTTTGTAGTGTTTGAGGAAACCATTTCTCAAGCTACAACAATTCCTTTACAAGGTGAGCATTGGTTCAAAGGAAAGGAAATGGATGCATCACGCTTCAAATAATTTGTAAAAACCCAATTCAAGGACAAGTATGACACAAAATTTCCAAGGACATATTTCTTAAATCATTACAGTCAATTGTTGAAGGTTATACAAAGATAGTTTACATGTGAAAGATGATTTAGCAAGTTGTATCAGTACCAAATTATATTTCTTATGAATTTCACTTGTAAAAGGAGCTTGAATTTTCCCTATTACCTATTTAAAAGCTTAGGCAAGATGGAAAATAGGGTTCAATCAAAGGGAGACAAACACTTGCCTAACCTATTTCACTTTTCATTGATCAAACTACTGGTTTTGCATGAGATAGAGAGGAGAAATATGTCTTGGGATAGATTCTTTTCAACTTCTAGTCTGTTGGCTCATGCAGACATTTCTCTAATGGATGCACATGAAGAAGAACCTAAAGCTAAAGAGACAGAGGTATCTAAAGTCAAAGTGATAGTGGAAGAGGTAGAGGTACCTAAAGTTGCAAAGACAGTTAAGGAAATAAGGAGGGATAAGCAAGCAGCAAGCAAAGAGAAAATCAAGATACTAGTGGAAGAAGCACAATTTATATATATGGCAATGGCTAGATTGAGGACTAGATTTTTTGCAAAGCAATTGATTAAGAAGCCAACTCCTCAAGTTGATATGTCGGAGGACATGCCAGAACAAGGTACAGGGGAGGAATAAGATGTTTACATGGAGGAGGACAATGATTTTGAACTAACAAAATTGCAAGACAAACTTGCCAAAGCCCATCTTCAGATTCACTATTTGCAAAATGAAAATAGAGAACTTAGGCACACAAAAGAAAAGGTAGACCAACAAAAATAAAGCAACTTGTCTAAGAGGCCTCCTAGGCTTATAGCTTAAGAAAAAGGAAAGCAGGTAATTGACGTGGAGGAGATAAAAGAACCCAGTGTGCCACTAAGGAGACCTATCACATGGTAAACAACTAAAGGGAAAGAGTAGATGGAAGAAACATTTCAAACAACAGAGAAGCCAGTGTTTGATGAATTAAAGGAGTATCAAAGGCTATTTGAAGATATTGAAGTATGCCAAAGGAAAGTTGACAAGATAGGAGAGAACACTGAAAACTATAAGAAGGCCATCAATGATACTATCAAAGAAGATGATTCTCAAGCTGCAGAAGATATGGATGCAGTTGATGGAGCCAAAATATTCCTGAAATGGAATCTTCCCCTGCACAAAAATTTAAAGAATTATTACATGAGAAATCTAATTTTGAGGAAAAGATTGAGTGTGATGAAGCAGAAATTCGCAAAGGCTAGGGTAGATCTCAAGATAGTCAAACAGTCAAAATAGTCACCTAGTGAATTGCCTACAGTAGTACATCCAGCCAAGGAAGTTAAAACAACATGTAGTAACAATCATCCAACAAAGCCAAACCATCATCCAACAAGAAGAGAAGGAGGTATTTTGTGTGCTTGATCACATACTCTGTCTCATTTACTGAAAGTTCAATTTGTGTAGCTAGGCTCATTTTTTAGTCATGCAAGGTTACATGCTTTTGAGGAAAACTATGGAGGATTTTGGTATTTTGATACTTTATTGCGAGTCATAAGGTACATGTTATGAACTGTTAGACATTGTTTTGTTTTGGAGTGGGAAAAGACAGTCAAACTCATAAATTTAAAATTTTGTTGCACAACTATTAAGCAAGTGTTGACTAGGAATTTATGAGCTTTGCACGCATGGAAAGAGGCATCAGATGGATCCTACTCCAACTCAACATCCTTTTCATCATCCCCATCAACTTGGTTTCACTCGGTGTAGCCCCGTGTCTATGCTGAGCTGGAGTCTACTACGTAAATCATCATTCAATTTTTTTTAGGCTTTTTAGTCAATTTTGGACATTGTTATTATGATGTTGGTGATATGGATAGAAAAGAATGGATAGCGATCAAATAAGTAGATTTTATTCTCATCTTTATCTTAGTTTTAGATTTTAAAACCTGATATTTCTAAGTTGAGATGATTCGATTCGATGCTCTTATTGGATGAAAGATACATTGTATCTAATTTATGATTTTTCATGCTACCTAAATGTATTTAAACTGAACAAAACATGAGAAGAGGGTTCAATCTTTGTGCATGTGTTTATCGTTTTGAAATAAAATATTAGTGTCGAGTTTTTCCACTTGACCAGAGATTCTTGTGGTATGAATTTCAAGTTTTATGCCCCTTCTTATGTGTAATTTTAGTATCCATGTCTTTGTTAAATTTTCATTTAAAATTGGTGCTAATTTTTTTTTTTCATAATTCATCTATGTTGATGCTCTCGATAATTATTTTTTTGTTTTGTTCTGAATTATGATGGAATTCACCCTCAGGTAGGTGCTCCATTACTGCAATCTTCTCAATATTTGGTCAAAGATATATGTTGCGAATTCATTAGATGCTTTATTACATGTGATTGGATATCATTGTGTATTTTCAAGTTACCTTTAAAAATCACTGTGATTATTCTACCATTGATGTTATGACTTGAAATATATGCCTACCTTGCCCCTATTTTTTATAAGTGTCTTATGAAAGCACTGATATTTTTTTGTAAAATATGAATTATGGTTTAATGCCCAGTAGCCGTCCCTCTCAAGTTTATTAACCACCATCATTAAATTCCATTTACCTTTATAGATTTGTCCTCTATCTAATGCCCTTAAGCTTTATTATTTCTTACATTTGGACATTTTTCGAGTGAGGGAGCCCCTTCATGTTAGAAAAGGCTATTTTCTAGCCCAAAAAGGTTTGTGATTACCCCTGTAAACCTTTTCTTAGCATAGAGGTTCAATTATAAGGAGATAACATAGTGGCGTCATTGTCAGTGAACAAAGTCAAATTTTCCCTGGGAAGATGTATCAATTTTAGAACTATATCCCAGACCTATGGATGATAGGTTGCTAGGCATTAATAGGATGAAGAATCACTTTCAAATTATGTTGTGATCAGTTGTATGTTAAGTTGTGTGAGTAAATATGACTTCAAAGAGATATACGAGGAAAAATCCTAACCCAAATCCTCCTAAAGTTGTAAAAAGTCCTGAAAAGTTTCTTAGGAAAAGGAGAACACACGAGGAGAGTCAAGGGAGTAATACACCCCTACGAAGGTCTTTCTCTCTACTTAAAATTTTGGGCACAATTGAGGGCATTAAATTCCACTTATCATTTGAACACCCTCTGTCTAGAACTAAGTATGAGTATTTTATTTCGTAAACTGTTGTGGATGAATCCATATTTTATTCATGGGAGCAAGATATGATCCTTTGGTTTTACCTACTTAGTTACATGACTTTCCTCAAAATTATGGTCAAAGTCTCCCTCATTATGATGTCGTTGGTGAAACTACAACCAAAAAACATGTAGATAAAGTTAATGATTTTGTGGATCTTGAAGAGGTCGATCATGAGGATATCAAGATGAGCTTGTTTGCGTAGAGTTTCTCTGAGGAGGTTAAAATATGGTTTATAAGTGCTAGAGATAGAAAATTTGCTACTTACCAAGAACTTGAGGATGCTTTCATTGTAAGATGGGGTGAGAAAAATAACCCTTTGCAGATCCTTGCTGAATATGAAAGTTTAAAAAGACATCCTAGTGAAATAGTCCAAGACTTTTCAACAAGTTTCAACAAGGTATACAACTCCATTACAACAGATATAGAAACACCTCCCGGACTAGATTTACTCCACTACCTTGATGGTTTCAATCTCGAGATGACATACCAACTTAGAGAAGGGAACCCTGCAACACTTGAGGACATGCAGAGAAATGTTGCTAGCATGGAGGAAAACCTTCCCATGAAGAAGTCTAATATGAAATCAAAGAGAAGAGTAACCATAAAGAAGAACCTTCTACCTCATCTGATGAAACGTTGGATACCTTAGTCAAGATCATGGAGAAAATAATGGAAAAGATAACTTTTTCTGATAGAGTTGCTTCTAGAGAACCCCAAGGAGGTCCACAGATTTGAAATCCAAACTTCAGGAGGCAACCACAGGTTCAGATTATGAAAAGGGAAAAAAAGTGTCCAGAACAAAAACAGTAGTAGGTAAAACCCCCTTTCGAGCAGAACTATAAACAAGATCAACATGTGGAAGCTCAGCAAGCACCTGCAGACCAAATCCATTATGTCGGTGATGGACACCAAACTATTTATTTGACTAAAGAAGATCAAGAATAGTTTGAAAACCTTGTGACATAAGAAGAGGAATTTTTGTTTTCTTAGTCCCAAGATGATATCACGATGGATGAATCTGAAGAGTATAAAAAGGGTTACCAAAATGCCATCATGTAGACCCTGTTGAAGAATCTAGGGCAAATAATTATAGTGTGATTCTTCGTTACTTGAAAGAAATTTGTGAAGTCTTTTTACTTTTTATTGTTAGCTTAATCTTCTTCTTATTATTATTAATTCATGTGTGTGTACTTCATCAAATTTCTACCAAAACATAAGAATAAGGACACAAGATGTTGTTTCTCTGCACTGGCCAAAAACTCTCTTCTCTTGAGAGGAAAACCCTTTAGTAAGTTTCTCTTATTGAAGATTCTTATTGATCAATGTCAAACCCTAGATCCCTGACTAATATCCTCCAAGCACAGGTCAAGTCCTTCTAGCACTTTGTTTCTTCGACACTTCCTCCTTTTGGCACTTTGACCTTCTTCTTGCGGCACTTTGTTCTTCTCTCAATTATTGATAGACCTTGTTGCACTTGCTCTAGAAGAGACATCTTTTGATAAGTCCATTTTCTTGTGATGATCCCTTTCTTATACTTGACCAAATGAGCTCTTTCTTCAAGGTGTAGGTGCAGACTTGATATGATTGTCCTGTAGCCCTATATTTCTGCATGTGTGGTGATTTCCTTGATATGGTAAGCTCTTTTCTTCCTTTGCTTGAGTGTCCTTATCCTTCTCTTGATTGGGAGACATTATAGGTATAATTTCCTAGCCCAATTAGAGAGATATGCCAATTGTGGGTTTCTACTGTTATGACCACAACTATCCTTCCCTATCCTCACACATATGATTGTAGATTTCCCTAGAAGCAGTCCTTTAAGATTCAGTGTTCTTCCTTCCTTCGATGATGCACTAGAGGCTCCCTTTATTGTCTCTTTTTTCACCCTCTAATTGCTCATTTTCTACACTGGTTTCAAAGGTAAGTGAGTGCATTTTGGTGGAGTGGACAACCTCTATATATAGAGGAATTTCCCTCCTTTTAGGCTGACTTGAGGATAGCTTGCAAGCCGACTTGTTGTGCTTGCTTCAAATGGCTTATTTGGTGGTGTAACATGCTTGAAGGAGCTTCTTTGATGGTGCCTTTTCATAGGAGGTGACTTGACTTTGCTTGGAGGTATTCTCTTGACCCTAATACATGGTGTAACATGCCCTTAAGGCCTTCAACATTTCCTTTTGACTATTTGACTCACCTATAGCACTTAACATGTGCTAGACCTATTTCAATGAGCAAGAAAGTCATTGACATTTATTATTGTTTTCCTGAATAAGTATAAATATCAAAAGTACATTTATGAAGACCAAACCTAGTTACATTTCCTTCAACACTCCCTCTTAACTAGGGAGGTATTCATCAATATTACAAGGTGTTTGGCTATTATCAATTTATGAAGAATTCACATAAATGAAACCGGATTTTCAATCCATCTGTTATAGCATCATAATATCCAACATTGTTTCCACAACAAGGCCTTCACTGACAACTCTATCTCTCAATAGATAAGAGCAAAATGTTGTTGAGATGAATGACTTATAGACACCTTAGTCATTGTCTCTCAAGGTACATACCCGTCTAGGTGTTCACTGAGTATGACCTTCTAGGCCTATTCTTGTCTTGGGTTCCCAGCCCTCAAAGAATATCGGTCCTCTTGCCTACTATTGTAGCTGTTGTGACAACACCTCCAAAAATCCGAGTAACCATTAAATTTTTGGAGCCCCTACATGAAGCCTAAGCTTCAACCCCACCAAGTCCTACCTGAAGGTTTGTTAGTGTCGGTAAACCTGAAAAGAAGTCCAAGTTTTTGACTAAGTTAAGTCAAGTCGCTTTGATAGACTAGGTCACATAGTCGGAACACGACTATCGCCTATAATCACACCCATGACAACTATTACAACCATGGCGACTCATAGGTCACAAGGTTGCATAGTTGTACCTCGAACCACTCAACTATCCTGTGACCCCAAGACCCCGCTACCTTAAGAGTCGCAAAGTCACCTTAATCAATGTCAGTCACTTGTGTGACTACGTGACTATGTGACTCTGCGGCTCGCAAGGTCGTAAGGTTGCACTACCTATTCACACATTCCAACCCGACCTCGATACTCATATGACTTTGCGACCTGCGAGTCACAAGGGCGCAATATTCACACTCCCGACCCTCACGACCTCTGCACATGCGAGTATTTTATAAATAGGAGGGCACCCTGATCACATTTGGCAAGGCTCTATTGGTTGCACTAGAAGCCAGAAATCCCTCCGACTTGACTTTGCGCACACGTCCGACTCCGGTAAGTAACGGTCCTCCCTCCTGCAATGATTATTTTCTTCCAAATGTCACTAGCTACACCTCCTGACATGTGACTTACCTCCCACCCTAGGGTTTAGCCTCTTTACTTAGCTTTCACTTCCATTTTGTGCTTCATAGGTTTCCCTAACCCTTCCTCATTCCTCCACTTAGAGTTTCAGGTTTGCCTTGCATTTGACCCCCCTCATTAGATCAAGAAGCCAAAGCTCCATCCTTCTGAAAGTGACCCTAGTCTCCGGAAGTCATTCAATACTTTCTCTCAGCCATAGTCGATTGCCCCGTGGCCACGATACCCTTCCCCTCGCAAATTCTCTTTCACGCGACCTCCTACCATTTGCGACCTACGACCACCACCCGTTATGCGATCCATGACCTAATTTTGCGCATCGCGACCTTGCAGTCGCACCCAACCAATAACCTCAATTGCGCATTCACATTCTTAACATTGGAGATCGTGCGACTCGCTCATCCCTGCGACCCTCCTTTTCAATGACTAGATTTCCTTTTATTGTGTTTTATTTTATTGTCATGCCTTCTCTCTCATCATGGGATTGCATTTTTTACATGCCAGATGACTTCGAGCTGAAGTGCATATCCATTTCTTCTTTTTAAGATGAGATGGGTCACTCGACTACTAAAACAACTCAAGGAACCTTGGGAAGTGGGGCATGGGAAGCCGATCTAGATGAACAACCACCTATCTTTACAGACATGGCTTGCAACATAAATAAAGCCACCAGGATCTCTTGGTATGAGATCTACGAGGAGTTTGCTAAGAGGGATATCATAGAAACATAAGAGGACTTCCAAGTATATATCAACGTCAAAAGGTCAAGATTACATAAAGTAGCGGCTCATCCACTAGTATTCGCGTGCACTAAGATCGTCGAAAGGATCTTGCAGTGTACAAGCATAGATGACTGGATGATAAGGGGTCATGATGGAGCACCTATAGCCACCATTGCTTCGAAAAGCATCAGCGGCTACTATAAATTGCTTGAGAAGCAGTAGATTTTTAACACCAAGTGGCTCGCCGGATTTACCATCCCAATGAAAGACATCTTGAGGGATTGGTGGCAAGAACTTGTGAAATTCTGAATCAGGATAGACTAGGCCTACAAGAAAGAAGGGCTATGCATAATATATCAGTTAATCGCTGCAATGATATGCCGGCTATATGGCAAGGCAGACTGTGATGTGTTTTATGGCACGTGGGTCCCACTCATGTATGTTGTCGCCACTCAGGGAATTATTTTTAATTGGGTGAGCATCCTGACATCATCCTTGAGGACTAACATAGCCATTTCCCAAAGCCCACCCCTCGAGCAACCTCCGGAATTCTATATGTCTTCATACCTCCTTGATGTTGTCTATTCGAGGTGCCACTTTGAGCACTAGAGCTGCAATTGGGACACATCAGTAGCCCAACCCATCCACTGCCATTACAAAGTATTTTGGGACATAGCTTACAGAGCCACATTGGATAAAATATCTAAAACATTTATTATCCCATTATACCAACTGTTGTTTGGGGAAGAACCACCTTGCATGTCAAAGAGAGCCATGAGGACCATGGTTAAAGTAGCTCATTGGTTCCCTTTTGATGAAGGAACGATTGTCAGGGTGTTTGGTACTCATAAAGCTCCTCATGCTCTGCCCAAGTTCATCACAAATAGGACTCGTCTAGAGAGGTCTATTGCCATATGACACAGGTTTTCTCGAAGGTTTTGAACAAAGGTAAGAAGGAACCTTGGTCACCTTTCCCTCTCACTATTGGAGCGTACGTAGTAGAAAACTTCAAGCAGGTAGAAGCGGAAGCTGAAGAACTCGAGGGGAACCATTTCGCGACCCTGAATTATAGAACCTATGACCCTGAGAAAGTCGTAGTTGCCCACTGTAAGAAGGTGAAATTCAGTTGGTCTTATGCCCACACTAGGAAGGATCTCAAGGACGGGGTCAGGAACTGGTATAACTCGACAAGGGAGATCAACCCCAGTGAGTAGCAGGCCACAGAAGATGAGATCCTTGATGATTTCTAGGATGACTTAAGCCTTAGAGAAAGAACACCAAAGGGAGCCGAGGAATCAGGGAAGCGAAAAGGAAAAGAAGTTGAAGATGTTGTGTTGTGTTATATTCTTTCCATGATTAGCCCATGTAGTTAATCAGGAGGTTAGAGGGGGGATGGAACCCCCCTTTGTTGCACCGATTGTGTAGAGGGGGGGGGGG
>APFE030978343.1:0-11747 GCA_000404065.3 Pinus taeda
GATGATCTGACGATAGAACTTATGTTTAGTTTAGGGTTTTTTGCCCTAGAAGGCAACCCCTCTCTTTGTATGAGGGTATTGTATTTGAGGCGGCGATATAGATGTGTATTCGGTGTGTGTGAGCGAAAAACAGAGAGGTCAGACTGTGAGAGAAAACAGAGGATATTACAGCGGCTTTGCTGTAGGTTGTGTCTCTTCATTTTGCTGGATAATAGAAAGGAAGGACTGGCTGTTCGAGGTGGACGTAGCCCAAACTGGGTGAACCACGTATATCTGTGTCTCTCTTTTTTTGTGCGTTTTCTGTGTTTATATTTATGCAATATTTTATGTGTTCCATTGCTCCGTAATATATAATTTTCTAACATATGTTCCTCAGCCAATGTTCCAGCATCTGGATTAAATTTTGGTAACCATTTCTCAGGATAATCAGGTAATGGATGTAATGGTACAGGCATAGTGAACACACCAGGACTGTTCCATGGATTCTGGGCCATCTTCTAAGTAACAACAATTGCCGATGGAGTTCCAGGTGTTTGAGGAGGAGTTGGTATTGAAGATTGAATAGATTGTGAAGTTGAAGTTGGTGATCCCTACTGAACAACAATATGTAATGGGGGAGTGGATGTTTAACTTCGCACTAGAGAGGATGAGATGGAGGATGATGAAGAAAAGGTCTCACTACCATATCCTTCAGTGTTATTTTTAGCATTTTTCCTTTTCGGTAAAGGAAACTCAGTAGGTTCAATGTCGAGTTTTCCGCTTTGAAGTCTGGTGAGAGGGTGAGGCAGATTGAATTGTGAAGTCTCACTGCCTTGAGATACTTCAGATTTCTGAGGTGATATGGAAAAGCCTTGAAGTTTCTGGATGAGAGACTGAACTTCGGTGGACTCAGGACTTAATCATTCTGAAGTATGATGGGATTGAGCAGTGGTGGTTGATTCCTCTTCTTCTCGTTTGGATAGTGGTATTTCAGAATGCAAACGGGAGGTCCGAGGTGAGGTGGAGGGAGATTTACTCTGAGAATGGTCTATAGATTTATCAATTATAGGTTCCAAAAGGTTTATGTCAACCTGAAGTCCAATTGGAAAGTCAATATTGTCTTCTTGTTCCATGTTTTCCGAAGGAGATTGTAAATCTACTTATTCAGAGGATGAGGGTTTCAGGACAATTGCAACAAAATCTACAGAATGTTCTTGAAGAAAAGTATTCTCAGGTTCTCCTAAGGGTTCTAAAATGAAAATGGCTATTAAATTAGGAGGAGAATTTGGAAAATTAGGTGGCATATTTTGGTCAGAAGGATTTCCTGAGCAACCTACAGCTTCTTCGAAATTCACAGAATTTAGAAAATTTTCCAATCCTTCCAGAACTTAGCCTGCCTCCATTTCCTGCTCTTGAGTAGAATCCACTTGATGGGGTTCCTATGTATCAAGAAATCCTTGAGATCCATGTTTCTCCAGCGACTGTTCAGAAAAGTCTATAGAATTTTGTGACTTAGCCAACCTAGTTGATCTTCTCCTTTTTCTAGGTAGGGAGGCCAAGAGGGAAGCCATTATTTTCTCTGCCCTAGTTAATTGTTGGGGGGCTAGAGTTTTTGCTTCTCCCTGTGAGGTCCCTTCTACCATAACTTTTTTGTTTTGATTAGCCTCCTCATTCTCTTTTGGTTGCTCATTATTTGGTAGGATGTTTTCAAAATCTTCAATGGATGCTTCGCTTTCTGATGGAGCCTTAGGATTTCCTAGGAATTATTCCCAGCTTAATTGTTCTTGGTTCAAACCTCTGACAAATATAAATTTTATGATCCCATGGTGACTCACCACTAAGGATTAGTCCTTAGATATTTTGAGTATTAAAGAAGGTTCATGCAATAGCGAATTCATAAAATAGGGAAGGCTTAGGATTACCTTCCATCTCAATGCTACCATTAACCTCAAATGTCATCCTCTTACCATGTCATATTGACCATCACACGTAATGTACCTTTGGACAATACCTACCAATTCCTTCCATGGTTCTGGCAATGAGGCAAGATTGTACTCTTTTCCCTTTCTGACCAGTTCCTCTCCAGAATTCACAAATAGGGATGCTACGCTTTGCAATGGAGTATGTATTTAGAACTAGTTATCTAATTTTATGGAAATTCTTGTCACTTCTACCAAAAGTTATTCATTTACATGTATGTGTCTTCCCTTTACCATTGTTATTCCGCTGTTCAAATTCTTTCTAAATTCCAAGGTGACTTTGTTATAATCCTTATAGTCACAGGGAATAGTTTGACCACCTGTTGATGCCTCGAAAATTGTTGCATCAACATCGAGGAAAACCACCCAGTCCGGACCTTAATGCAGCTCCTTTTCCGTTTGGTATGGTGGCTCCGACCAGAGATAATGGGACCAGTTTCCCAATAATGAATAAAAAGGGGATGGATGAGTGACTGGTTTTCTAATAAGTGATAATGGATGGATGAGTTAATCTAAAAAGCAAAAATACAAATAACTATTCTATCCCAGGAAATTTCTATTCTTAAGTGAAACGTTTGATAATCTGTGTTCATAAATAAGCATATAGATGACTCTATTCGATAAACATAGACATTCATTCATATAATAATTGCTTTGTTCAAATAGTTGAACAAAGTAATTAATAAAACATTGTTACACTTGTCTTTTATATATTATTGATACATGTATGACTAAAAGAAAAGCATCCTGTAAACATCCAATAGTGGAAAGTATAAAGAATGTTGTTGAAACACATGCATATATTCAATAATAGCAAGAGTAATCAAATAACAATTCAGATAAAAAGAATGAATTCAGACATAGATAGTAGTACCATATGAGCTGCAAATCATTCCCAACATCAATCGAAATTTGAATTCCTTCTTTCAACTCAGAGATACTTTTTTAATAAAGGCAGTAGTGCACATCCATATAAAAGCTTCGTTGTCAAAAATTGGAATAATTGGCCCAGCCTTTATAAAAAAATATACCTGAAGTACAGTAGTGCAACTTCAGGTTTGATTCTTATGCAAAAACAGAGGACCCTTTCTAAATGCATGAAAGGGTCTATAAATACTTAATTAAACTAACTAACTACAAAATTAAAATGCTATTTAATTGGTATAACTTGATCTTGAATATCTCCTTCACAGCAATTTGGTAGTTGGCAACATGATTCATCACTCTGGCTGTTTTCCCTTTGATTTGAGTTGGCATATCGCTAGCATCGGTTCCACTTCTTGAGGGTGGCTGAGACGAGTATTGAGCTGAGCCGAGTATGTGGCATCGTGTATATCGGGAATGATAGACCCGATTGCATCTGTTAGACACTTGAGGGCGGCTCTCTGGCTGTATGGTTTTACTAGGAACAACCAATAGGTGTCCCAAGTTAAACTTTGAATACCTGTAATCAACCTCCCATTCTTTTCCAACTCTTGATAACATGATTGCTCCAATGTTTTGGCCAATAGTAATTTACCTGGTGTACATTGAGAGATCATATTAGATAAATAGAGAGTATTGTTAATTAATTCAATCAAATTACTTGTGGATAATTTGCATCTAGAAACTACTCTCTCTGCCTTCATCAATTGGGACTGCCATTCCAAGAATAGGATTTCTTTATGTGATTCTAGGATTTTAGGCAAGTTTGCTGCCTGTCCCTCACTGGTGTCCTGCCAAGTAAGAAAATCTGTTAAGGTCTCATCGGCCGACTCTAAGTCCTATCTAGCATTGACTGATTTATCGATTATTGATGCTGTTATGTCACACAGGGGTTCAACTTGTGCAATTTTATGACACAATAGTCTTATTTGTGTTGCCAGTGTGTTATTAATCTGTAGTGCTTCTATCTTGAAATCGGCAAGCTGCGGAAGATTATTGAACTTCTCTATTTGAAGTGATAATTGAGAAATTTGCTCATCTATTGTCTTCACCATTAGTTCATTCATCGTCTTCAATTTTGCCAACGCTTCCAATAATTCTTTCTGCCTTTGAATCGCGCTTGAATCTACCCTCTGTTTCTCTTCAAGTAGCTGCTTGTTCAGTTGATTATTTAACTACTACTGAGTTGACAATTGTTGTTCTAATTGTTCAGCTTTTTTTTGTGCTTCCAATAGTTGTGTTTGTAACAAAATGATTGCGTGGTATTTTTCTTTTAGCAAATTACTCACTTCTGATGCCTTGTCCATGGTGGCCGCCGAATAGGCTCCGCATACTGGGACAACTTTCTTAAGTCATCGGAAGGTTCGAATTCCTCTTTCCAAACTACGTTGGCTGTCTCTGTTTGTTCGGGGAACAGGGAAGGTTGATCAATCCTTCTCCTTTTCCGCTGTCGCTTTACTACGACCCTGTGTTTTGGGTTGTAAAAGACATCCAATGGAGGTATATCCTCCACTTGCAAAATGATTTGATCCGAAGGATCTTTCAGAATTATTTTTAAGTCTGTACTAGGGGGTAGGCCGTTGGTTCCTTCACATGGAACCTTTTTTGACGTTGTATCCTGTGTATCTGTCGCTTTGGATGTATCGACATCTTTTGAGCTTTCCAGATTTCTTATGATTGAGTCAAATTGCTGCCATTCTTGGAGCAATTTTGGGTCAATCTGGGTATCGAAATTCACATCCTTGCTGCTCTTATCCTGCTCCTTTTTCTATTCCTCCTCATGTATTTTCTCTTGCTCTTTCCTTCGCGCTTCCTCCTTTTCTTTCCTCTGTACTTCCTCCTGCTCTTTCCTATAGAATTCTTTAAAAATTTCTGATATAGAAGGAGGTTCGTCAGTAAGTCACTGTTCAAGCTCTCTTGATTGTGTCATCAGGGCAGTAGCTAGTAAATCTAGAGGCAGAGTTTGCAACCTCTGCTCTCTGAGTTTGTTGAATTCCACTAACCCGTCATCGTGATATCTCATTTTTGCTAGTGTTTGAACCTGAAATAATGACTCCACCGAAGAAAATAGGTCATCAAACTCATCTTCTTTATGTTCAAACTTAGTGAGCTTTGCCTGATCCAGTACATTATAAACGATTTTCCTTGGATCAAATCGTCTATTAGGAAGAGTGGTGAGATTCAGTATATTTATCTTTTTTGCTTCTTTCTCTGCATGCTTATAGTCATGCAGAGTGTAAACACCACACCTTAGAGGAAAAGGAGGCCAAACTTGCTTCTTTGAATTCCTTAGAGTCTTAGTCGCTTCTACAAACGTAAGCTGATATGCTATCTCTCTAGCCAATAGTTTTTCGGGTATGTACAAGGGGAGAACATGAGGTCTGGCAAGGCTACTGAAAACTCTTATATATGTAAATTTATCTTCTGTGAACCAGTTTCCTAGGGCTGTTAAGTCAATTTCTGCTTGCGAGGAAATCTTAGGAGCAGGCTTGTCAACAATTGCATAGTAAATGGGAAACATAAATCCATTACAAACTTGATACTGGTGGTCTTTATAATGGGCCTTCCACAACTTCTGGTGATATGAATCGGCATGGGGTCTTGTGGAGTCCATCTCCACCCCAGCACACGAAATTCGAAGTTAAAACAAAGAGTATCTAAGATGTAGGCACTATAATAAAATGGAGGAATAGACCTATCGTTAACGCGAGTTTTATTTCTGAACTCAAGAATAGCAGTTGTTAAGTTATCAGATAATATATTCCCCCAATCCATTATTTCGCTATTGATTGTTGCTTCCATTAAAGGAACCATCTCTATTGAGAATTTTGAGGAATCATGCAACCCCCAAATTCTACACATCATCGCCCCAGTGTAACAATAAGGAGAACATAATGAATCGACAGAGTACTTACCCGAGGACTCATGCTTGTGTTTTGCAGGGTTCTGTCTCCATTCCCGTATAGGTGTTGATTCAGTTTCATTTTCATTTCTGAACTTCTCCAGAAATGCTTTGTTATATTTCTTCTCTGGTTCAGGCAAATGTTACATTTGTCTCAAATCATTGGGTTGAAACGAACCGAAGACTCTCCCATCGACTGTGCAAAATGTTATGTTTGTAACCGGGATTTCCTCAACTGCCCACCTTACTACATCTGTGTATGGAAGAATTTTCTCTCGAGCCGCTATCCGGTGTAAGTAAGAATCAACTAAGTCCTTTAGGGTATCTTCGGACTTTCGGTTCGAACCTGCTGTAGCTTTTACTGATATTGCTACAGGTTCTTCGGCTTCAACTAGATTATAGATGCTCTACCAACTAGTATTGCCGAGACCAAGACATGTAGTGCCTGAGATCAATCCTTTTTTACCTGGTCCCAGATCGGCGGTATATTGTCCTGTTACTGCGGAAGCTGAAGTTGTTCCAAATTTTTTAGATTTCTTCCCCATTTGGCCTAAATTTGCTGCTTCGGAGGAGCTCTGCGCAGGAGATAAAATGAATGTACTACAGAGAATAGGTGGTGCAAACCAAGTATGAAAGAGTTATATCAATCAATGAATAATGAAGGATTAAAATAATATTTCCGCAAATACAATCTCTGAAGAGATTTTGGCATAACTGCTCCATTAATTGGCCATTTAAACTTATCAATCATTTAAATTCTCATCATATCGTTTATTCACCGAATAATTCATTTAAGCGTGGCTTTGATTTTTTGGCAGGTGATCACAAGTGAATCACTATCGGGAATAGAAAGGCTTTTAATAATAATTTAACATAACATACCCAAGCCTTTACAATCCTTTTTGAAATTCGTGCTTAGCTTTATCGCAATCGGAGATCGGAGGAATGCTCGAGTATTTACATTTGTGTCATTGCGAAATCACTGATCGCTGATAGCGATAAAGCTAATTCGCATCGGGAGTTTTTAGAAGGAAGCCTTTTGTTGCATGTATGTTATATTCCCCGATAGGCGATAGTGATATTGCATCGGAGCATAGAGAGAGGGCCTTTTGTTACAATCGCTTACCTTTCCTGATATCCGATAGTTATTCGCTTGTCGCATCGGGGAAAACCAATGGGTCTTTTGTTATGCATCCTTTGTTATTGCGATATGCGATCTTGCGATCGCTTTATTGCAATAATAAAGAATTGTTCATTTATTTTTATAAGACCGATTTATGTTCACTCAAAAGGTTTATAATATATTATTTCTTTTCGAACCTTTTGAGGAATGATAAGTTGATACCAATTTTATTCATAAATCTGAAAGGGACCCATTTCATATTATAGTTTGAAAGTAAAATTTTATGAAATGGGGAGTTGTTGTACAGCACAACAATTGGTGATCCGCTGGGAGAACTTATCTTTGAGAAATGTTGAAATACTTAGACCTTTTTTATATAGAAATATTATTAAAGAGGAAAATTCTAATATAACTAGGTATACATACATTCTGAATCTAATAAGAGCTATTTTTGCTAATTTCTTCTCTTGTTAAAATTAAATGCATTCTAAGTTTTAAATTGTCCTCTATTGGTTGATAATGATAAAACAAAGAACCTTTCCAACTTAGCTTTTTTTAATGACTCCTTTGTCATAGGTAGAGCCTCTGCTGCCAGCAAACGTTCATAGTTTCGACAGGGATACCTTTTAACCATTTGATTGTCCATTATCCCATCCAGTTCAAAGTATGATTAAAAGAATGAATCCAAAAATATGCTTTCATATTTTGTATTTCCTTTTCTTTTCTATTATTTTGTAAGATAAAAAGCCATTGTCCTGGTTTGGTGGCCAGTTGTTTGACAATGCCATTCACTAGTTGTAATCTAACCGAACAAGTTGGCTCGTGATGAGACCCCTTGTCTTATGATTATAAGCCATTACCCTATTTTGGTATGCAGTGTTGGTAATTCCGGTTAAACTATTTCCCAATGATCATGATAAGCAGGCTTGTAATAAGACCCCTTATCTTTTATATCAAATATTTTAGAATTACACTCTAAGTAATCATAAACTTTGATGAATGGGATGGACTATTTTCTCCTTAAGAGAGTATGGATGACAGGGTAAGAGTTGAAGATGTTAAGATTGAATTAGTTTCTGTTTTGATATTGATAGCCTTTTTTGTGGCCATTTTGAAAACATTAAAATGATTTACAGTACTTCTAAATCTTGAGAATATTTCACAAAAATGAAATGGGGTTTCAGAATATGAATATACCTAATTTCCTAGAAATTGTCCTTTTGTTTAAGGTTTCTATTTTAAAATTAAATATCAAAACTACTTCTTTTGAGCAAGTTTTTCAGCATAGCAAAGGCCAACGGGAGATATCTTACAACTTTATTTCCTAATAATCCTAAAAAACTACAAATTCTGCTAAAATTTGAATATTTACAAAAGGAGAAGGGGTTACCTCCTCAATTGAAGAATTTCTTTAAGATGAGGCCATTAACAGGAAGATAATCCCTCTTCCCTGATAGATCTTGTAATATGAACGTAGAATGGCCTATCTTCTCGTTGCTCTGAAATGGTCCAAGCCACATTTTCTGGAACTTAGTGTGTTTTCCTTTATCCTCATGGGCTTTGTCCCATTTCAGAACTAGATCACCAACTTGTAATTGTTTTGAACTGGATGAAGTTGAATCAAAAGATGACTTGATAATTTTCTGATGTTTTGCATGAGTAATTTTGGCCTTTTCTCTTTCTTCTTCTAATTTTAAGATTTGATCATGTCTAAGTTGAATAGAAGAAGGGGGGCTTTCTTCAATAAACTAAACTAGGGCTAGAGAAGGAAGCAATAGATTGGTTGGTAGAACTGCTTCTTTCCCATATACAAGATTGAATGGAGAAGTACCTATGGAAGCCTTCTGCGTTATTCTATCAGCCCATAGTGAAAATATCAAAGATTTATGCTAGTTTTTATGATTTTGTTCAATACTTCGCTTAATAATTTTGACTAGATTTTTATTAGTAGATTCTACTAAACCATTACCCTGAGGATAGTAATTTGCAGAATATTTTAATTTAAATCCTCTTTTAATGGCGAACTCAAACATAGAATTTCTAGAGAAATAAGATGCATTATCGAAAACAAGAGCATTTGGGGCACTAAACCTGGTAATGATGAATTGATCTATAAACTCTATAATTACTTTAGAGTTTGTTGTCTTTAAAGGAATTGCTTCAACCCACTTAGTAAAGTAATCAGTAGCAGTAAGGATATACTTATGTTATTTGGAGGACTGTGGAGTTATTTCACCAATCATATCCAATCCCCATTGCTCAAAAGGTTGATCAATGTTGACTGGTTGCAAAGGGAAAGCTGGTTTTCTTTGTCTTCCACTGGAGATTTGACAACTTCGGCATTTCCTTACATATTCGTGAGTGTCTCTGAATAGGGTGGGCCAATAGTATCCAGCATGAATGATTTTGTGGGATGTTGTATCAGCTCCAAAATGTCCTCTTGCTGGTCCATCATGTAGCTCCTATAATACCTTTTGCACTTCAGGTTTTTCTAGGTCTCTTAATAAAATTGAATCATAATTTTGCCTAAAAGTACATCATCAATGATTATGAAGTTTTTTACTTTTAATCTAATGGCACATTTGTTTTTATAAGAAAGATTAGGAGGTGCATATCCATTTTTTAAATAGAAGATTAAGTCTGCATATTGTGATTCAGGATCAGTGATACTTATCTGATTGATTTCTTCAGTATGTTCTGTATCACCTGATTCTTGAATGTTGGATGCTCCTGCTAATAACCTGAAAAAACCTTGGCCCCTAAAAATCTTTGTTGGCTTGATTTCCAAGTCATATTCTTGTAGTGCTGTAACCCAATTTGCCCTTTTTTCTCCTAATTCCCTTTGGATTAGTAATTGTCTTACTACTGAAAAAGGAACTATAACTTTTGTATGGGCTTTTAAAAGGAAGGGTCTGTAATGTTTGACAGCTTTGTACACAGCAAAGGCTTTTTTTTCAACTTCTGAATAATTAAGTTCAGCACCTTGAAGACTTGAACTATAAAATGAAATTGGTGCTTCCAAGTTATGATCATTAATCTGAGTGAGTACTGCTGCATAAGATGAAGTGGACGCGATAGTATACAGTATGAAATGATTAGAAACATTAGGAGTGTTTAAAGCGGGGGCATTGATTATTGATTGTTTGATAGAGTCAAATGCTTCCTTTTCTGGAGATCCCCATCTAAACACCGAATTTTTCTTAATCATGGTTTGCAATGGTTAATAATCTGGGAAAAATCAGAACCAAATCTCTTACAAAGTAATTTGACCTACAATGACACATGGATTTTTTGTTATGAGGGGAATGGATTTCAGAATTCTTTTTAATTCTTCGAATCATATAATACCATCTTTGGAACAGAAGCCCAAGAGCTTTCCTTGATTAAGAGCAAAGAAGGATTTTTTGGGATTGAGTGAAATACCATACCTTCTGCAGCGTTCAAAGATTTGATTTAAATCATGTAATTGATTGGATCTCTTCTTGGAGAATACAATAATATCATCTAAATAGACAACTACTGTTTTATTGATCAATCCTTTGAAAGCTATATCCATTGCTCTTTGGAATGTAGCTCCTGCATTAATAAGTCCAAAAGGAATTTTCTGGTAAGCATAAGTTCCCCATTTTGTTCTGAAGGTAGTTGTGAGTCTGTCATCAGGATGGACCAAAATTTGGTTATATCCTGAAAAACCATCTAAAAAGGACATTAACTCAGAACTTGCTACTGAATGGAGTATCTGCTCCATGGTAGGTAATGGGAAATTATATTTTTGGCTTGCTTTATTCAGATTTCTGAAATCTATGCAAATCCTGATGTCGTTATTTTTCTTTCTAACAAGCACCATATTGGAAATCCAGTTTGAATGTCGGACATGAAAAATAATATTAGCTTTCAAGGGTTTATTGAGTTCTGATTTTATTTGACTCTCTAAGTTAGGATGAATTTTCCTCAACTTCTGTTGGACTGGTTTTTGTTCAGAAAGCATTAGAATGGTATGTTGAATGATTAATGTATCGTATGTTTTTAAATCATCATATTTCCAAGCGAAGACATGTTTATTTTTTCTTAATAACCTAATGAATGTTGTTCTTTCTTCCACAGGAAGTCCTAATCCCAAATTGATTTTTGAGGGTTTTTCTCAGTACCAAGGTTTATCAACTCAAATCTTAAAGTGGAACTTTGGAGCTTTGAATTGGTTACCTGTTTAAACCTATCTTTAGTATCATAGAGATCCTCTAGTTTAACCATTGGTTTCGGTATTGAGTTTTCTTCCTGCTTTTCCTTCATCTGGAGGTCATGATCGCTTTCATCAATGATTTGATCATCGTAGGACTTGTCGGAAGTCAAGAAATTTAAGATGTCTTCATCGTGATTGAACACTCGCCAATTGATGGTCTAAAAATTAACTCTACTGAAAATCTATCCGGGCTATAATCTTCAGAAGGTAGGAGTTTAGAAGCAACATTGGCTAGCAAGTCAGTTGCTGCATTCTGGGATCTAGGGATAGGAGAAATATTGAATGCTAAAAATTGAGATATAAGTTCCTGGACCAAAGACTGATAGTGCTTGAGGTGACTAGAAAGACAATGAATTGTATTTCTAACTTGTTTTATGACAATCTCTGAATCACCAAACACTTTCAATATTAAACTTTAAGGCCAATAGCTTTATATAGTCCTTTAACTAAGGCCTCATACTCAGCTGTATTATTTGTGCATTTGAATTCCAACCTATAAGACAACATAGTTTTTTCTCCCTCAAGGCTAACTAAAATACACCCTGCTCCTGATCCTTCACTAGATTTAGATCCGTCAAAGTATAGTGACCAAAATAAAGA
>APFE030978343.1:12515-71075 GCA_000404065.3 Pinus taeda
CCCCTGAGTCAATCAAACAATTGTGTAGGTTTCGATTATAGATCTCATAGGTTAAGAGGAAAGGGGGAGTATGGGAATTTGATCTATCTCCAATTAAAATTGTATCAGTAGCTTCAATCCTACCAGAAGGTGGTTGACCTGAATCATTTGCAGCTTTAGCACTAGGAAGAGGTGAAGAAGGCACTGCATTTAGTTCCTTAAGAAGCAATTTCTGTTGATGTTTTAGTTTGCTAAGTTCAAACATGGTAATGTTTTCCTTTGCCTTCTTCATATCATCAACAATATTGTAATCCATTGAATCCGATACTACCAACATTTTAGATGTTGAAGGTATATTTGAGGATGATGGTTGATTTTGAGGTAATGTTGTGGCCGGATTCTTTGTGGGTACCTTTTCCTTTGTAGTAGTAGTACCTGCACTTCTTTTCTTTGAACTTGCCTAGACAGGTTCAGGGGCACCTTTACTCCTAGTAGTCACAGGAAAAGCTTCTTGTTCATTTCCTATATCGGAGTTAGGTAATATGAAGTCCCATATTCCATGGCATTCGACAACTTCCTCTTCTTCGAGTTCATCGGATGGTGAAATTGCTTCATCTTCCTCTTCCTCTTCAGGATCTGAATCTGCATTAGATATAACATTTGGTGGTTTTGACTCAGGTTTCTTAAAATTCCTAAATGGTTTCTTTGTTGAAGTTTCTGCTGCTTGTTTTTTGATTTCAACCATTTCATTTGACATTGTTTTGAGGAACTTTTGTAGACCCTCCATATTGTATGGATCTTTAGGGGTTTTCTTCTTTGAATCATCTTTAAAAGAAACTCTTTTGGATTTCCTATCTTCGAGAGCAGCTTTCTTTTCTAAAGCAATAATGCATTTGTCCACATCAAGCACTTCTTTCATGTTTTCGGCTAAAGTTGGTTTTCCAGCCCTATCTACAAAAATGGCTATATTTGAAGGTAGGGTTGTAATATACCACTCGCTTCTGATTTGCTCACTTGGCTTGGAATCGATAGGGATTTTATTCAATATTTTATTGAATCGGGAGCTAAACTCTTTGATAGGTTCTCTAGATTCAATCCTTAGATTTGAAAGATCATTAATTAGTGTCGCTAAAGATCTCTCATCGCCATACTTAGTAAGAAACTGCTCCTGAAAGATATTCCAGCTGGTAATGGATCCAGAGGGTAAGAAAAAATACCAAGGCCTAGCTGATCCTTGTAAAGTGTAGGGGAAAAGCCTAATGACAACATCTTCTTCTGTCACTCCTTCTAGATTAACTGATAACATGAAATT
This sequence comes from Pinus taeda, assembly GCA_000404065.3. Classification (NCBI taxonomy): domain Eukaryota; kingdom Viridiplantae; phylum Streptophyta; class Pinopsida; order Pinales; family Pinaceae; genus Pinus; species Pinus taeda. The sequence continues at coordinate 13,807 of APFE030978343.1, forward strand.
GTTAATATGTTCCTCGGCCAATGTTCAGCATCTGGATTAAATTTTGGTAACCATTTCTCAGGATAATCAGGTAATGGATGTAATGGTGCAGGCATAGTGACCGCACCAGGACTGTTCCATGGATTCTGGGCCAATTTAGAAGTAACAACAATTGCCGATGGAGTTCCAGGTGTTTGGGGAGGATTTGGTATTGAAGATTGAATAGATTATGAGGTTGAAGTTGGTGATCCCTGCTGAACAAAAATATGTAATGGCGGAGTGGATGTTTGACTTCACACTAGAGAGGATGAGATGGAGGATGATGAAGAAAAGGTCTAACTACCAGATCCTTCAGTGTTCTTTTTAGCCTTTTTCCTTTTCAGTAAAGGCAACTCAGCAGGTTCAATGCTGAGTTTTCCGCTTTGAAGTCTGGTGAGAGGGTGAGGTAGATTGAATTGTGAAGTCTCACTGCCTTGAGATACTTCAGATTTCTGAGGAGATATGAAAAAGCCTTGAAGTGTCTGGATGAGAGACTAAACTTCAGGGGACTCAGGACTTAATCATTCTGAAGTATGATGGGATTGAGCAGTGGTAGTTGGTTCCTCTTCTTCTCGTTTGAATACTGGTATTTCAGAATGCAAACGGGAGGTCCGAGGTGAGGTGGAGGGAGATTTACTCTGAGAATGGTCTATAGATTTTGATTTACTCACCATTCATAGTTCATGCCCTCCTTCTAGCACCAAAAATGTTGATGCCTCGAATATTGTTGCATCAACATCGGGGAAAACCACCTGGTCTGGACCTTAATGCAACTCCTTTTCCGTTTGGGATGGTGGCTCCGACTAGATATAATGGGACCAGTTTCCCAATGATGAATAAAAAGGGGATGGATGAGTGACTGGTTTTCTAATAAGCGATAATGGATGGATGACTTAATCTAAAGAGCAAAAATACAAATAATTATTCTATCCTGGGAAATTTCTTTTCTTAAGTGCAACATTTGATGATCTCTGTTCATAAATAAGCATATAGATGACTCTATTTGATAAACATAGACATTCATTCATATAATAATTGCTTTGTTCAAATAGTTGAACAAAGTAATTAATAAAACATTGTTACACTTATCTTTTATATATTACTGATACATGTATGACTAAAAGAAAAGCATCATGTAAACATCCAATAGTGAAAAGTATAAAGAATGCTATTGAAACACATGCATATATTCAATAATAGCAAGAGTAATCAAATAACAATTCACATAAAAGAATGAATTCAGACATAGATAGTAGTACCATATGAGCTACAAATCATTCCCAACATCAACCGCAATTCAAATTCCTTCTTTCAACTCAGAGATACTTTTAAATAAAAGCAGTAGTGCACATCCATATAAAAGCTTCGTTGTCAAAAATTGGAAGCCCAGTCTTTATAAAAAAATATACCTGAAGTACAGTAGTGCAACTTCAGGTTTGAGTATTATACAAAAACTGAGGACCCTTTGTAATGCATGAAAGGGTCCATAAATACTTAATTAAACTAACTAACTACAAAATTAAAATGCTATTTAATTGGTATAACTTGATCTTGAATATCTCCTTCATAGTAATTTGGTAGTCGGCAACATGATTCATCACTCTGGCTGTTTTCCCTTTGATCTGAGTTGGCATATCGCTAGCATCGGTTCCACTTCTTGAGGGCGGTTGAGACGAGAATTGAGCTGAGATGAGTATGTGCATCGTGTATATCGGGAATGATACACCCGATTGCATCTATTAGACACTTGAGGGAGGCTCTCTGGCTGTATGGTTTTACTAGGAACAACCAATAGGTGTCCCAAGTTAAACTTTGAATACCTGTAATCAACCTCCCATTCTTTTCCAGCTCTTGATAACATTATTGCTCCAATGTTTTAGCCGATAGCAATTTACCTGGTGTACATTGAGAGATCATATTAAATAAATAGAGAGTATTGTTAATTAATTCAATCAAATTACTTGTGGATAATTTGCATCTAGAAACTGCTCTCTCTGCCTTCATCAATTGGGACTGTCATTCCAAGAATAGGATTTCTTTATGTGATTCTAGGATTTTAGGCAAATTTGCTACCTGTCCCTCACTGGTGTCCTGCCAAGTAAGAAAATCTGTTAAGGTCTCATCGGCCTGCTCTAAGTCCTGTCTAGCATCGACTGATTTATCGATTATTGATGTTGTTATGTCACACAGGGGTTCAACTTGAGCAATTTTATGACACAATAGTCTTATTTGTGTTACTAGTGCCTTATTAATCTGTAGTGCTTCTGTCCTGAAATCGGCAAGCTGCGGAAGACTCTTGAACTTCTCTATTTGAAGTGATAATTAAGCAATTTGCTCATCTTTTGTCTTCACCATTAGTTCATTCATCGTCTTCAATTTTGCCAACACTTCCGATAATTGTTTCTGCCTTTTAATCGTGCTTGAATCTACCCTCTGTTTCTCTTCAAGTAGCTGCTTGTTCAGTTGATTATTTAACTGTTGCTGAGCTGACAATTGTTGTTCTAATTGTTTAGCTTTCTGTTGTGCTTCCAATAGCTGTGTTTGTAACAAAATGATTGCCTAGTCTTTTTCTTTTAGCAAATTACTCACTTTCGATGCCTTGTCCATGGTGGCCATCGAATAGGCTCTGGCATACTGGGACAGCTTTATTAGGTCATCGGAAGGATCGAATTCCTCTTTCCAAACTACGTTGGTTATCTCTGTTTGTTCGGGGAACAGGGAAGGTTGATCAATCCTTCTCCTTTTCCGATGTCGCTTTACTACGGCCCTGTGTTTTGGGCTGTAAAAGACATCCAATGGAGGTATATCCTCCACTTACAAAATGATTTGATCCGAAGGATCTTTCATAATTATTTCTAAGTCTGTACTAGGGGGTAGGCCGCTGGTTCCTTCACTTGGAACCTTTTTTGACGTTGTATCATGTGTATCTGTCACTTTGGATGTATCAGCATCTTTTGAGCTTTCCAGATTGCTTATGATTGAGTCAAATTGCTGCCATTCTTGGAGCAATTTTGGGTCAATCTAGGTATAGACATTCACATCCTTGCTGCTCTTATCCTGCTCCTTTTTCTGTTCCTCATCATGTATTTTCTCTTGCTCTTTCCTTCATGCTTCCTCCTGTTCTTTCCTCTGTACTTCCTCCTGCTCTTTCCTCTGGAATTCTTCAAAATTTTCTGATGTAGCAGGAGGTTCATCGGTAAGTCGCTGTTCAGGCTCACTTGATTGTATCATCAGGGCAGTAGCTAGTAAATATAGAGGCAGAGTTTGCAACCTCTGCTCTCTGAGTTTGTTGAATTCCACTAACCCGTCGTCGTGATATCTCATTTTTGCTAGGGTTTGAACCTGAAATAATGACTCCGCTGAAGAAAATAGGTCATCAAACTCATCTTCTTTATGTTCAAACTTAGTGAGTTTTGCCTGATCCAGTACATTATAGACGATTTTCCTTGGATCAAATCGTCTATTAGGAAGAGTGGCGAGATTCAGTATATTTATCTTTTCTGCTTCTTTCTCTGCATGCTTATAGTCATGCAGAGTGTAAACACCACACCTTAGAGGAAAAGGAGGTCAAACTTGCTTCTTTGAATTCCTTAGAGTCTTGGTCGCTCCTGTGGACGTAAGCTGATATGCTATCTCTCTAGCCAATAGTTTGTCGGGTATGTACAAGGGGAGAACATGAGGCCTCGCATGGCTGCTGAAAACTCTTATATATGTAAATTTATCTTCTCCGAACCAGTTTCCTAGGGCTGTTAAGTCAATTTCTGCTTGCGAGGAAATCTTAGGAGTAGGCTTGTCAAAAATTGCATAGTAAATGGGAAACATAAATCCATTACAAACTTGATACAGGTGGTCTTTATAATGGGCCTTCCACAACTTCTGGTCATAGCTATGAATCGGCATGGGGTCTTGTGGAGTCCATCTCCACCCCAGCATAGGAAATTCGGAGTTAAAACAAAGAGTATCTAAGATGTAGGCACTATAATAAAATGGAGGAATAGACCTATCGGTAACGCGAGTTTTATTTCTGAACTCAAGAATAGTAGTTGCTAAGTTATCAAATAATATATTCCCCCAATCCATTATTTCGCTATTGACTGCTGCTTCCCTTAAAGGAACCATCTCTATTGAGAATTTTGAGGAATCATACAACCCCCAAATCCTACACATCATTGCCCCAACGTAACAATAAGGAGAACATGATGAGCTGAAAAAGTACTTACACAAGGACTCATGCTTGCATTTTGCGGGGTTCTGTCTCCATTCCTGTATAGGTGTTGATTCAGTTTCAGTTTCATTTCTGAACTTCTCCAGAAATGCTTTGTTATATTTCTTCTCTGGTTCAAGCAAATGGTACATTTGTCTCAAATCATTGGGTTGAAGCGAACCAAAGACTCTCCCATCGACTGTGCAAAATGTTCTGTTTGTAACTGAGATTTCCTCAACTACCCACCTTACTACATTTATGTATGGAAGAATTTTCTCTCAAGCCGCTATCCAGTGTAAGTAAGAATCGGCTAAATCCTTTAGGGTAGCTTCGGACTTTCGGTTCGAACCTGCTGTATCTTGTACTGATATTGCTACAGGTTCTTCGACTTCAACTAGATTATAGATGCTCTGCCAACTAGTATTGTTGAGACCAAGACATGTAGTGTCTGAGATCAATCCTTTTTTACTTGGTCCCAGATCGGTGGTAGATTGTCCTGTTATCTAGATTTTTTAGATTTCTTCCCCATTTGGCCTAAATTTGCTGCTTCGGAGGAGCTCTGCACAGGAGTTAAAATGAACGTAATGCAGAGAATAGGTGGTGCAAACCAAGTATGAAAGAGTTATATCAATCAATGAATAATGAAGGATTAAAATAATATTGTCGCGGATACAATCTCTGAAGCGATTTTGGCATAACTGCTCCATTAATTGGCCATTTAAACTTGTCAATCATTTAAATGCTCATCATATCGTTTATTCACCGAATAATTCTTTTAAGTGTGCCTTTGATTTTTTGGCGGTTGATCACAAGTGAATCACTATCGGGAATAGAAAGGCTTTTAATAATAATTTAACATAATATACCCAAGCCTTTACAATCCTTTTTGAAATTCGTGCTTTGCTTTATCGCAATTGGAGATCGGAGGAATGCTCGAGTATTTATATTTGTGTCATTGCGAAATCCCCGATCGCCGATAGCGATAAAGCTAATTCGCATCGAGAGTTTTTAGAAGGGAGCCTTTTGTTGCATGTATGTTATATTCCCTGATCGCCGATAGCGATATCGCATCGGAGCATAGAGAGAGGGCCTTTTGTTACAATCGCTTACCTTTCCTGATATCCGATAGTTATTCGCTTGTCGCATCGGGGCAAACCAATGGGTCTTTTGTTATCCATCCTTTGTTATTGCGATATGCGATCTTGTAATCGCTTTATCGTAATAATAAAGAATTATTCATTTATTTTTATAAGACCGATTTATGTTCACTCAAAAGGTTTATAATATATTATTTCTTTTCAAACCTTTTGAGGAATGATAAGTTGATACCAATTTTATTCATAAATCTAAAAGGGACCCATTTCATATTATAGTTTGAAAGTAAAATTTTATAAAATGGGGGGTTGTTGTACAGCACAACAGGACCATTGCTTCCTAAGGGGGAAGGAAAGATCCAGGTGGATATTGGTGGCCACCCACCTATTCCACTTGGACCCCCACCATTTTTTATTTTAGTTTTTTAGTCTCTTTATTTGTAGCACAATTTACTATTTTTGGCATTTTTTCGGGTCTTGAACTTTCGGAGTCGTTTTGAGGTCGTAAACTAAACGATGTTTTTTTGGAAAAATCGAGATCAGCATAAGCCATAGACCAATGTTTGTTACTCAAAATTTTTAGTCCTCATATAGATCTTTCTAACGAGGTATTTTGTGCGTCAAACGGAGATCATATGCCAAAGTTATGACCCTGGGAAGTTGATGTACCAATTTACCCAAACAGGGCCATAATTTGGCACTTCATCTCCTAGGGTTAGTTTTTTGGATGTTTAGGGCTTTCCATTGTTTCTCAATAATAAATAGGCCTTGGATCCTCATTGTAACATAGTTCAGAGGCATGTAGCCGCCACATCTCTTCTTAGAGATAAGCTACCATCGCTCGAGCTAGTCTTATCTCCATTCTGTTTGTAAGCATATTTATGTATTTGATATTAATGAAATGAAGTATTATTTCTACTGCATCTTGGTATTTATGGTTATATCTGTAATTTGTTGCATTCATGTTTAAATCTGGATCAAACATGTGTTTAAATCAATTATTGAAATGAAATAATTTGAAAAACATAAATGATAACTAATTCAAGAAAGCAGTAAAAATTAAATGCATAATTTCTATTTCAATTCTTAATCTAGAAGGAAGAGGATCTAACTTAGATGTCTTGGTTTTTCTTCCCTACCTAAATCAATTACTGAAATGAAATCATCCAAAAACATAAATGGTCATGGCATATAATGAATCTATTCAGAAAATATTCATAAGAACCATAAAGAAAACAACTATCTAAAATATTCAAAATTATGCACAAAATTACACTGGAGTGTACTTAGCTTAGAATGGGTGCCCTCCACCCTTGCTTGGTACACTTGAAACTATGATCTAATGTAGATCAGAAATCACATCCCACAACAACAACAAGAATAAAATGGAAGACAATCTCTTCAAATTATATTCAGAAGTAAAGTAGTCTCAATAGTCATAATACATGTTCATAAGTGTTGAATAGTTATGCTTAAATAACCCAAAAATATAACAGACTTAGATAAAATAGTTGTAATAGCCTATAAGATTCATAATCCATTTAATCAGGTCGAACTCATCCCTTTTTCTACACAAAATATGGTAGGATCCCACTAAATCACAAAACTGCCCCTTTATTTAGGGATTTCTGCGTGACTGGTCAAGTTTGACCAGCATTGACGAAGCCTGTTCTAACTTATTTTGACTATGCCAATAGGGGTCTATCCATCCTTGGTTCCTATAATTCTCGAATCTGTCTTCAGTTTCCACCTAGGGGTCCTGAGCATATGACTTTAATGGAGCCATTATGGGAAATTGTGTTCTAGTCAAAAATCATTTTTAATACCAATTTTTTACTAAAAGTTCTATAATTTAAAAGAAATAATTATTTTACCTTAAAGTGAAATAAGAGAAAAATATGAAAAAATGACCATGGTATGATGGTCAGGGATGACAAAAAGGATGGAAAATGCATGGTGAAAAATAGTCAAAAGTGAGGGTCAACATCTCCCCCTTGATGAGTCTCAAGCATGTCCTCATGCTTGTTTTTGCCTCTTAGATCTTTTGCCTCTGTATGTTGACTACCCTGTTGATGTACCTGTGCTTATTCCCCCTGTTGTTGATGGTTCCTGCTGTGCCGCCTGCAATAAGATATCAATGCCCTCATGTCCTTTTTCCTCTTCCCTGTAAATGGCATTCTTCACTTTTTGTTTCTCATATTTATATTGCCAAAGTTTCTTTTATGTCAACCACCTATATGCTTGTTTTGAAATCAGCATCTTCTATGTTTCTAGATTCTTCATTCTAATCTTCATTCTTTTTTTTCTTTCAATACCTTGTTGTTTTGTTCTTTGCACATCTTGCTTTCCTTCTTAAGGTGTTTTTCCATTATTTCACTGACTTCAAGATGGGTGGTTAAGTCTTTTACCTTCTTGGCATATTGTTCATTGTGACCCACCTTAGAAGCTTCTTTGATCTCTTTTACATATGATGATGATCCTCTAACCCATTTGTCTTCATAGAAAGAATCCTTCTCCAACTCTCTAAGTTTTTCTTGTGCCTCCCTTTCAAGTTTTTCAATGACTTCCTGAGGTGATTGTTCACATGTACTAAGAGGCATTTCTTTTAGGATCTCTACTTCAACATCTTGGCATTTTTCACATGGTTCTTCTATTGTCTTCCTTCCTATCTTCTTTGGAATGGATATAAAGGATATTTCCTTCTCCATGACTATATCCTCTTGTTTCTTCTTAGACCTTGTTCTTGGATACAAGGGTGATTGCATAAGGTTTCTTGAAAGATGCAACCTTCCAAGCATTTCCTAATTTCCGGTTGATTGTTCTTCCTTTCGGACTTCTAGAAAATGATTTTTGTTCAAGAATGTCTCCCATGTTTCTCCCCTATTTTTAAATTGAAACTCAATCAACATTTTAATTAGCCCTTGATGATAGTAGCTAGCTTCTTTGTTCTTTGTTTTACCTCTCAACCCTTCAATCATCTTTATCAAACTTTTTGCAAAGAAATAGGGAAGGTTTATTGTGACATCACCTTTAATATGTTGGAGCAATTTTATGTGATATAAGTGTAAAACACTATATATCCCTTCACAGGTAAATTATTTTTTAGTAATAAGGGCCAATTCTACCCAAGGTTCTCTTATCCGATCCCAAGGAATTCCTTTAGTTTTATCAAATATTCCTTTCTCTATTTTTCTAAGAATAAATTCCATCATTTCTCTCTAAAATGTTGCCCGTTGTCATATTCTTCTCCTGTGAGTGGAAAATTTGTGGCTTGGGAAATATATTCTAGAGTAATGGGAACAAGAATATCACCTACTCTAGTTTTTTTATTATCAAAGTTAGCTACAAAATCCTCTGTGACTTTTCCATTGTGCCCATTAAACTTTCATAGAAATTCTAATAGCCCTACCTGGAAGAGTTCTTCTATGGTTTCTCTACTCCAATTTTCCAATTGAAATCCATTGGGTTCAATCCTGCTCCCCATACTGAATTCTGGGTGCTTTTGTTCCTTTTTATTTTGGAACCAATGTAAATAACCCTATATTGTAAATAATCTTATGACATAATAATAACTCTATGGTTTTTAATTAAAAAATTGTTTGAAAGTTAATAAAATAGAGAGATTATATTTATGGCCAGAGAAGAAAGATTTTTCTTGGTGGAGGTATTGAGAAACCAATTTTTCTTTCAAATAACACAAGAGTGTTACTTACCAAGGCTTGATCTAGACTATTCGACACTTTCTATGATGAGAGAAAAGGAAAATACTTTGAGTTTTCATCTCTATTTTTTTTGCTGCTTGTGGAGAGAAGGCTTTAAAAACACTATTTTCTAGAAAAGTCTCTATCGAAATGACTTTGAGAACAATATTCTTGTCACTATTCTTCTTTACAACTGAGTTATGGACACCAACAGGTTTATTTTAACCTTCTCTTCCTTCAACTTTTAAAATCAAAACCTTACCTGTTTTAGAAGTTGAATTTTTATAACCATCTCTGCCTTCAGCATCATACTAGAAATTAACAATTTTTAACCCTCTTTGTTTCCTCAGAAATCATCAAATTGTGAAAATGAACAATCCTCTCTGTATCCTCATAAATTGAAATCGATTTCTGGAAATGAACACTCCTCTCTATCTACTCAAAAATCAAATTGATTTCTGGAAATGAACATTCCTCTCTGTCTCCTCAAAAATCAAAATTGATTTATGAATAAAGCACTCCTCTCTGTCTCCTCGGAAATCAAAATTGATTTCTAGAATAAGAAAACTCCTCTCTTCCTCCTAAAACATTGAATGTTGGAGAAGATTCTCTTACCTGGAGAAATCGAAATGCTATAGATGTACTTATTAACCACCACATGCAACGGAACCACTCATTCATTCACTGCCTTTTGAGAAATCGATTCTTGGAGATAGAAATGAAAATAAACTCATAGGGTGATCACAATTCTAGTCAGCTACACAATCATCCTCAAAAATAAAAATTGGAAAATAAAAATCAACCTACAAGTCTTGGGAAATCATAATTCATCTATGTTCTTAGCATTTGTGTTCACTGCTTCTTAAGAAATCAATTCTTGGAGGAAATTGATTTATGTGTGTTCTTCAACAGTTATCATTTGTTTTGGATTTTTTGCTGAGTCTAATTAATGAAACTGGAGTTTTATGTGTAACAAACTCACACCTGGAGCTTGAATGCATAATTTTGATGTCACTAAGCATTTAAGAATCTCATATTTGCCACCAACACTTACGTTGTTTAATTGGAGTTTTATGTGCATTAATCCTACACCTGGAACCTGAATAGTGCCACCACACAATCGTAACTTGGATTACCTCCAATGTTCACTACTTGGAGTTAAATCAACTTCCATATTGATTGGTTACCTTTGACTACCAGAATTTAAATAAATCTCAGACTTAGGATCCGAACTACCTGTAATAAAATCCTAATCGAACTTGACTACAAAATTCTTGGGATATGATTGGAGACCTCAACATTTATTTGGCGGGGTTCTATGCAATGAACACTTAGTGTTCTCCTTGGCCTTTTATTGAACTTTTTACTATTAAAACTTACACATACTCTATTTCTTTGTTTCCATTTCAAAGGGTTGTGTTCCCTACCTGAGCCGAGGTGTTATAATCTAGTTGAGTTCCTTCCTTTCCCTCCATGAAGGTACCTGCTATGTTTGCTACTCCCTTTTGTGTAAATGATGGATTCATTTCTTCCCTCTACGTGAATATGTTGGAATGTTTTCTCTCTATGTCTTTGCTTTGCATAGATGTTTTGACTGCTTTTCTTTTGCTTTGCGTGGATGTTTGATCGGCCTTTGTAGTTTTGAATTTTTATTCTGGCAGCCTCACTCCAGTCTCTTTTTTTTGTCATTTTATATTACCATTCCTTTGCATCATTTATATGCTTCAAATCGATTTGTATTACCATTCCTTTGTATCATTGTTTGCGCCATATATTTCAAAATAATTTTATTATATGTGCCCACCATGGTTTTGAATTATATGCACCCACTTTGCATACATTATATATTTCATCATTGCAACCATTGCATATTCATTGCATACTTATATTCATTAAAACCATATTCATGCACATTTCATTCAATGATTTTGAAAATTCTTTTTGGTCATAATGTATTATTCCTCCTTGTCCTTTAGGGTTGATGCATGTTTTCCTTTTCATGATGCTCATTTTTTAATGATGTGTTTATTGCTTTTTGAGCTAGCACTTTTGAAATGACCATTTCAAGGTCATTTCAAGTCTTAGAGTAAAAATACATCATTGAACCATACATCATTCACTTTTGTTCTTCCTTTATGACACTAACCCATGCTTGTTTGTTTTGCAGAGAATGGTTTGTAGCAAAGAGACATGAATTGAATAGGTAGTAGTGATATAGGATTTTTTATGAAAGAGAGATATAGGATTTTATGAATACAGAAAATGTACATTGAATGAAGGGTTAACACTCTTATACATTAAGTTTTAATTAGTATCTTAAATTAAGAATTTTTTTCAAAATCAAATGGTATTAAAAGTAAATTTATAAATTGCAATACTTTCCTCGATTAAGTAGCTATTGATGATGATCTTTGTCTTGAATAAGTACAAATACCTTCTTGATTAAGTATCTTCTTCAGATGATGATGAATACAGGTCTCTTCTGATGATGAACTTGATTAGTTGTTCTTTGTATATAGGTCCATTCTGACATAATTTTTATGTTGATCCTCGAGTCCCTTTATGCAATAATATTTGACTCATATATGTTCAAGTCCCTCTTGATTAAGTAGCTCTTAATGATAATCTTTGTCTTGAACAAGTACAAGTCCCTTCTTGATTAAGTAGCTTCTTCCTTTGATGATGAACTTTGAAATTGATTGAGTACAAGTACATTCTAATGATGAACTTGATTAGTTGTTCTTTGTATACAGGTCCATTCTGACAGAATTTTTCTGTTGATCCTCATGTCACTTTATGCAATAATATTTTACTCATATATGTTCAAGTCCCTCTGTAATGTTTCTCATGTGGTACTCATGTTCGGGTCCTTTACATTCTAAGTTGCCTCTATATCAAGTTGAGCATCTTATGGAATTATTCTTCAAGTTGATTTGTTCTAGAAGAGGTAAAAAAACACTTTGTTTTTTCTATCTTCCCCCTAGCTTATTTGGAGACTTGTCCTCAAGTTTGGACTTTGGAGAATATATTTTGCAAAAGTTATGTAAAATTTCTTTGAAAACATAAAAAGAAAATGGGATTCGCATTATCCAAACAAGTTGTTTTTCTATTATGAATTCGGGTTTGTACTCTGCCAAGAACTTGGATTTTCATAGTCAAACCATGCTTTATATTTTATTTTTATTTATTTATTATTATTATTATTATTATTCTAAAAGTATGGAAGGCATATGTCTATGTTCTTCCACAATTTCTATGTTCTTTTTTGTTGAGATTTTCTTCAAAAAATCTTATTTATTTGTTTATTGTACACTTTCAATCTATGCCCATTGACCAAAAATGATATTTCTTGTTTGTCAATGGTCCTAATTCTCATTGGTCCATTATCAAATATTTCTTCAAATTCATATGGGCCTAGCCATTGAGTAATAAATTTTTCTTTGAAATATTTGTATTTTGAATTAAATAGAAGCACCCAATCCCCTATATGAAAAATATTCTTCTTAATAAATATGTCATGGCATTTCATTCTTTGTTGTAGCACTAGTGATGTATGTTCTACAGCTTCCTTTCTGATCTCATCTAGTTGATTTAGCTGCATAATTCTTTGTTGTTGTGCTTCTGACAGGTCCAGTCCCAGTTCAGCTGCAAGTCTATATGTATGAATCTGGAGCTCAATTGATAGTAGGACTTCTTCGCCATAAAAAAGCTGATAGGGGCTAAATCTAGTAATATTCTTCCATGTTATTCTATAAGCCCATAACACTTGATTCAGTTTCTCTGATCAATTCTTCATGTGCATATTCATTGTTTTTGTCATGATGTTCTCAAGGATTTTGTTTTTTCATTCCACTTGTCCATTCTCCTGAGGGTGATATGTGCTGGCATTATGATACAGGTGTTGTTCTTGATGAAAACTCACTCAGAGGTATGATACAGGTGTTTTCCTTGATGGCAACTCAATCAGATGACAGATCATAGTACATCAGGTCAAGAGAGAGGTATACATAGGTTAACCTTGATGAAATTGCGTATACACGCGGATGAGCAGAACAAAAGGAACGTATACGTACACATGCAAGTTCACAGAAGGAAAGGCGTGTACAAGTTGGAAAACTAAGTTTTGGTCCGTGGTATTTGGTCCATGGTATTTTGGTATTGGTCCATGGTATTGAACCCAGGTATTGGGTCCAAGGTATTGGTTCTACATGGCTTTGAACCATGGTATTGAGAAAGGCCTAAACCTATATAAGGAGAATATCATTAGGCCAAGGGGGGTGCAATTGTGCAAGGATTGAATATCTAATGAAGTGTGAGATCTAGTATGTTGGTTATGGGTTTGAGATGCTTAGTTTGATCTGAATCAAGGATGCACCTATGCAGTTGATGATGGATGATGGATCGGGATCATAAGGCTTGGAATGTATTATCATTATGTGATAGACTAGATCTAAATTATTGACGCATGTTTTATTGTATGAATGTTATGATTTGGGTATGACTGATGTCTGGAACAATTGCAAAGTTATGAGTAAATATTTGTAGATATGTACGCGGGTTGGATTTGGTAAAAGCACATATGTACGTTGGTTTTGTTCATCATAGTAGCGCATACATTATGAGATATGATATTTGAAGTTGCAGTTGGATCTGGTTATTGTTGCAGAGTTCTGTTGTCTGTTCTGTGTTCTGGTGACTGTGTTGTTGACAGGGTTTCAGTGTTTTAGTATTGGGTGAGTTAGAGATTGATGATGCAAGTGTACTTGATGGGTCTATTGCAATGATAATTAATTTTGTGCTTCAATGTTATTGATGGGTCCAGTATGAAAATTGATGAAACGTGGCCTTCAGATTATGGTGTTGTGCTTCAGGAGTATCCAGTAAGAAAATTTATGAAACATGGTCCCTGGAGGAAGAAAGAAGATCGTAGCCTTCAGTAGGTTGGTGCCTACATACTGGTAAACATATCGGCCAGTACAAGAGCCAGGGGGTTGGAGCTCCCTTCTAGTAGCAGCTGGAAAATGAGTGAAGGTTGGAGCCTTCAGTAGGCCGATGCCTACGTACTAGTAAATGGATCGGCTAGTACAAGAGCTAAGGGGGTTGTAGCTCCCTTCCAGTAGAAACTAGAAAATGAGAGAAGGTTGTAGCCTTCTGCAGGTAGAAGCCTGTGTACTGGTATAAGACTGGTCCAGTATAGAAATATTGTAAAAAGAAGTTTCTTATTAAAGGAAGATAGAGACGAATTGCAGCAGGTGGTTTTCACCCACATTGGGTTTCCACCTTATATCATGGTGTTCATGTGTGCTTCTTATGTGTGATGATCTGTTCTATTTTTACTAAACCTGTTTACTATTCATATGGTTAATAATGTTCTGATGCACTCATTGAAGATCAACTAACTGAATCATAAGTTTACTAGATATACAATAGTTGCATTAAACACAGTTGTGTGTACACGCTGGTTCCCTTAACATAAGTAGCGTATATGTATCTGAGTATGAAAATGAAAAAGTGTTTGATTTGATAATACTGATTCACCCCCACCCCCCTCTCAGTATTATTTCCAACAATTGGTATCAGAGCAAGTCCTTTAGTTGAAGCTTGATCGCTTGAAGGAGATCCATAGAACAATTGGAAAGAAAGCGCGTCAAAAGAGGAAGACAACTCAAAGGAACAATGACAGCCTGCCGTTGAGTGGAAGCAAGTATTCAAATCCTAAATCACCTCAAATTGAAGATGGACAAGCAAATGAAGTATCAAATAAAATCATAGATCAACAAATCTACCTAGCAAAAGGGAGAATGCCCTTAAAGAAGAAATTATCAGCTTAAAAGCTCAGCTGGAATGTGCCTTCAGAGTTCGTCAAATGCTGCAGGAGCTGAATGAAGAACAAGAAAAGGAGATTCTCAAACTAAGGCAACAAATGGAAGAAGGAAGAAAGTCTGAGGAAATTTTGAAGAAGCAATGTCTGGAAAAGGAAGAACAACATCAGATTGAGGTAAATATCTTGAAAGATAAATTAGAAGAAAAAGATAAACTATTACGATTTCAAGACAGTAGTAAGATTTTGGATGATATTCTTAGTAGTCAAAGATCACCTGCTATCAAAACTAGTCTTGGTTTTTATGAATCTGTTGAAGGTGAATCTACATCACAAGGTGAGGCAAGGAACTCTAATCAGAAATCTAAAATGATCAATAAGGAGATGAGAGGACAACCCCATCAACAGCCAAGGAAAGAAATTCCTCAAAGAAAATCTTTTTCTCCTAACTGTGGAAGTGATAGACGATTATTTCCTCCGATGAATAATGTTGAATGTTATGTATGTCATAATCTTGGACATGTTGCAACCAGATGCAAAAGTAGAATGGTTCAAGACCATCGCACAGAAAGATCATCACATTTGAGGTACTTTAAGGGATATTGTTTTGCTTGCAATATGTTTGGTCACAAAGCCATTGATTGTTTTAGGAGGAACATGAAACATGTAAGATGTTATGCATGTAACAAGCTTGGACATATAGCAAAGGAATGTAGGAGAAGATTGTGGACACCATACCAAAAGGAGAAAACATCATCACAGTTGAAGATATGGAAGAAAAAGGAAGTATAGCCAGAAAGATGTGGCTTAGCAGAGTACACAAACATGACAGACTCAGAGGAAGCTGAAAGTGTAGAACATCAGTGTTCTAAATCTCATACGCAGGTATCATGAAGACAAGTTGCATATATACGCGAGTTATAGGTTGCATAGTCACGTATATGGAGTTCTAAAGAAAAGCAACATAACAGACTCAGGAAATGGTTCTTTCGTAGTATATGATGGTTGGCACAGGCTCAAGGGGAGCATATACTTCAAATAATGCAATGTTGGCATTATGGTTAGAAGTCTTTGGTGATGATGCTTATGTGGCTAAATGATACATCTTGCTGGTTGATCAAAAGAATGGTATTGCAGGCTACAGGACTGGATGTTGATGCTTATGGTGTAGATCATATATGGTGATGACTATCATGGTCTTGATTAGATTGTTGGTCTTTGATTTGTAACCCCACTATGCATGGGATGGATGTTGTAATGTTTCTTATTTTTGAGTAATGTATAAACATTTGAAATATCCCCACTTGGTTGGGTGGATGAGTCAAAAATGGTATATCCCCACTTGGTTGGGAGATTGATGTATGTATGAGTCTTTAGGAAGGTCATTGGCAATGTATGTATAGAGTCATGTTATTCTTTTGCAGACCTTGCATGTGCTCAGGGGGAGCATGGATGAATTGGTACATCTTGACATGTACAAAGGGGGAGCTCAAACATAAACTTCAGCATGTACTCAGGGGGAGTATGGACATTAGAATGTATATCTTGGTCTGCCCTTTGCCCTTGATGTCAAAGGGGGAGAGTGACTTGGTGTGGTGGTTGCCATCAAGTCTAAAGGGGGAGATTGTTGGCATTATGATATAGGTGTTGTCCGTGATGGCAACTCACTCAGAGGTATGATACAAGTGTTGTCCTTGATGGCAACTCAATTAGATGACAGATCATAGTACAGTAGGTAAAGAGAGAGGTATACACAGGTTAACCTTGATGAAAGTGCATATACACATGGATGAGTAGAATAAAAGGTGCATATATGTGCACACGCAGGTTCACAGAAGGAAAGGCGCATACATGTTGGAAAACTAAGTTTTGGTCCGTGGTATTTGGTCCATGGTATTGTAGAAATTTTGAATAATATGACACTTATTCACAGAGATTATCCTGATTATACACTATTTGCAGAATCATGCATAATACATAACCTCCTCTACATTGATCATCAATTTTGCAGAATTAAGAAACAATCGCATGCCCACATTGAAGCATCAATCACACATATCAACACAGTATATCACGGGGAAAGCATACAGCTTAAAACCCCCAACTATATGTATATTATATTGATTGAGAACATGTAACAATACATAGTACAATAATCCTTGCAAGTACTCAGTACTATCTCCACCTGTTACACACAAACTAGCTCAGATCTGAATCAATCACTGGCTCAAATCGCCTCTGTTGCTTGCCTGCCTCCACTGCGCAATCCTGCATGAGAATAGAATGAAGAATCAGCTCCAAATTTGTATTCCCTTTGCCTATACCACACAATCCTCATTGGCAATACTCAATCCATTGATTGTGCAAGTCTCATGCACAACTATAGTCACAACTGACAATTGTCTTGCCCTTTCACTCATCTCTAACACTTGTCTCCACTGAACTGTCCATGGACTGAGTTAACTGATGTATTCTTTAGTTGATTTATGAGTTAATAATTAGTGAATTAATTAATAACTAATTCACATCACTCATCACTAGTGTATTTGTTAGTTAGACTAAATACAACTAGTTCAACTAAGTCAAACTGAACACAACTCCATCAACTCCTCAATCAACTCCACCAAACTCAATCACTTGAGTTCTAACTAAAGTCCTTCATGAAATAGCTCAAATAACCCATAAGAAAAGCATATTTCCTTATGGCAGTTGCATGTGCCACATCCGTAGCTCGAACTAAAGTGCTGCAAGAGGATAAGATAATGTTTATAGTCCAAATATTATTAAGAGCTAATAATATTCCACTGTTCAATTTTTAGACTGGCAGTCTAAAAATAGACTCCGCCCATATGTCCAAAAATAGAGATCCATCTATTTTTACCAACATGACCAATCATCCATAAATAGCATCCTGCAACTCATAGACCATGATCCATATGTCTAAAAATAGACATAGTCTAAAAATAGACTTTACGCCAAAAATAGCCTACGGGACCACTTACTGAAGGCGACTTCTATTCACTAAGCTCCATCATCTTGTTGCATTTTCAACACTCCCTCTCAACAAGATATGAATTATCTGCAACCCTTATCCTATAACTCTGGAATGTTCTGCATGCAACACATCTACCCGGTCCACTTGCTCCAACAACACTTGGAACAAAAAACACTCCCAACTAACCCCTCTGTTGGGCTAGGAACATACTCTGATGCTGAAGCTCTACCTGTTGTTGACAAGTTCTCCCTCTCTGACATCTGTGCTACTGCAACATATCCATGCATGTCGCACCATTGCACACCTCTTTGTGCCACCTAGCACTGTGCAAAACACTTGTACCTCTCACATTGCTGCAGCTTGCTAGCTATGCGCTGTCCTGGGATTCCCTGAACTGTCACTCTCTCTGCCACTCCATCCGCATCTGTCTCTACCCAATCAGTCAATTCCTGCTACTCCAAGGATCCTGCCCCTCCTCCTTGGGATGATCACTCTATATCGCCCCACGTCCTACCTGGAGGTATGGCTGCATGTGATCCCTCTGCCCACCCGGCTTGAAGTTCTCCCCTACTGGAGGTCTCTGCATGAGTAGATGTCTCTACTCTATCTCCTCTCAGCTTCCCTAGTTGTGGTTGCTCCACAACCTCCTGAAGCTGCTGCACCAATCGTGGCTCCTCCACCATTGTTTGAGACTTCTTCTAGCTCTACATGTTGAGAGGTAATATACCCTCCCTCTCAACCACCAAGTCTCCATCAGTTGCCTTGCTGCTCAAGGCTTTGCATGCATCTTGAACCTCAAGAGCATACAGGTTCTTGACCCGTGAAACAATCTGCTTCACCTGTCTAGTGATGATGTGTCTAAGGAAAACCTCTCCGTCTCTGAAGACTACATCATAGCCTCTGTCTTCCACCATCGCGATTGACACCAAGTTTCTCTTCAGTCCTGGTACATACTTGACATTGGTCAAGGTAAGGTGAGCTCCATGCTCCCTCTGAAAAATAACAGTGCCTACACCTGAGACACTATACTTCTCATCATTACCCATCCCTATGAGTATCTGGAGATCTTTCTCCTCCAAAGTACTGAACAAAATTTTGTCACCGGTCATGTGGAAAGAGCTCCACTGTCAAGAAACCAACCACTTCCCATCATGGATGAAACCATGCATGCGAAGAGTGTGAAATCCAACTCAAACTGTGAAGCAAGTGCCTCACCTTTAGATCCTTCCCCGGATCCTTTCTTGGACTTCTTCTTTGGGCAATTAGTAGCATAATGGCCCAACTCATGACAACGAAAGCATCTCACCTTCAACTTGTCAACCTTCTTCCCATCATTGGAAGAACTGGATTCGGAAAGAGAACCTTCCCCTTCCCCTTCTTCGCCTTACTCGCTAAGGCACAGTTCTCCTCATCATGCATAGATGAAGAACTATCTCTAGTGCGCCATCTAATCTCCTCTTGCACAAGATCCGACCAAAGTCTCTCCCATCCTAGCAATTTCTCCCTTCCATTCACCAAGTCCTGGTAGCTATGCCAACTCTTAGGAGTGCTAGACTCGCCATATCCTCATCCTCAACAGTTACCCCCACACTTCTGAGCTCATCCCGACATGGGGTGAACTTCGTGAGATCCTAGGGCATACTGTCTCCATTCTCACACTTTATGTTTCTGAGTTTTATCCTTGAGCGCCATTCCACCAGCTCAAAACTCAACCGCTTCTGATCTAAAATTTGTGAGAACAAAGTATTTCTTGTACAAAGATCGACTGTATGGGCATTCACCAGATATCTCACCTTCCAAAGAAGGATGAATCCAGAGGCTACCTGGCCTGATTACAAACTTTGCCTGAAGAAATAAAACATAGTCACTTCCTGAATAATAGATCTGATGATCAATCCTCGCTTGATATCCTGTAAAAATCTCTTCTACAAATCAAGCAACTTTGATACCATGTAGAAATTTTGAATAATATGACACATATTCACATAGATTATCATGATTATACACTATTGCGGAATACATGCATAATACATAACCTCCTCGACATTGATCATCAATTTACAGAAGCAGAAACAATAACATGCGCACATAGAAGCATCAATCACACATATCAACACAGTATTTTCCTAGAGAAAGCATCTTGCTAAAAACCCCAACTATCTGTATATTATATTGATTGATAACATGTAACAATACATAGTACAATACTCTTCACAAGTATCCAGCACTATCTCCACCTGTTACACACAATACAACTCAGATCCGATCTCCAAATCTCCTCCGCTGCTTGCCTGCCTCCACTGCACAATACCTGCATGAGAATGATTGATAATGGCTCAAGCAAACTCGTATTTACTTGGAAAATTCAGGTGAGCACAAGCTACAATTTTCCTTGGCCTCATTGGCATTACTCAATCCATTGCATGTGCAAATCTCATGCACAACCGATAGTCACAACTCACCCTTTCACTTACCTCTAACACTTGTCTCCACTGAATTGTCCATGCACTGAGTTAACTCATGTATTCTTCAGTTGCATTATGAGTTAATAATTAGTGAATTAATTAATAACTAATTCACACAAATCATCACTTATTCTATTGGCCAGTTAGACTAAATACAACTAGTTCAACTAAGTCAAACTGAACACAACTCCATTAACTGCTCATCTAACTCCGTAGAACTCAACCAGTTGAGTTCTAACTGAAGTCCTTCATGCAATAACTCAGTAAACCCATAGGTAACCACGTGATTCCTTCAGGCAGTTGCATGTGCCACATCTGTAGCTCCAACTGAAGTGCTCCAAGAGAATAAGATAAAGTTTAGAGTCCAAATATTATTAAGGGCTAATAATATTTGACTGTTTCTATTTTTACCTAGCAGTCTAAAAATAGACTCTGATCACACCGCTGTGAACCAAAAATAGAAGTCCATCTATTTTTCCCAACATGACCAATCATCCATAAAAAACATCCTGCAACTTATAGACCATGATCCATATGTCTAAAAATAGACTTTGCGCAAAACTTTCCTGCGGGACCACTTAGTGAAGGCGACTCCTTTCCACTAAGCTCCATCATCTTGTTGCATTCTCAACAAGCATTTATTGTTGCACACTTTTCAACAGGATTTCCCTTGCAGATCCTCCCACTTTGTATTTAAAACCTCCCACTGTATATTTGGATATGAAGGGATTTTATATCCCGAGAGACATTGTATGCACATAAAATGGATTTATATCATAGGGAACGAGACTACGAGTATAGATTGAAGGAAGCACTAATTTGCGATGCAACTAGGCACTGTTAGATTTTAGAAAACTCAAAATTGGGCTTACATCAAGTGGTATCATAGCAAGAATGCTCTCTGAACCTAAAAATAGAGAGGTTGAAAGGAGATATGACATAGGAAGAAGACAAGAAGCTTCGGAAGAAGGATTATATCTGGAAGAATATGAAATAGATCGTGGGATGATAGGATGTGTTGAGATTTGCATAGGACTAGTAAGAAGATATTGTTTTTAAAATTTAAGAAAATTAGATAAGAAATCAATTTCCTGTAAAGCTGAGTAATTTCATAGAGGAATTGAGTGATGGATTGCTGTTGAGTGAGTTAATTGTTGTAGAACATAAATTGAATGCTGGATTTCCAAGAATTTAAAATGCAGAGATATGGTCCAGTAAAGATGATTGATGGTTTCAGAGGCAGTTGGAAGAAGTAAATGAAAGTAAGGTGAGGTAGATGTGAAGGAATTAAACATAGTAACAAAGGTGGCAACAAATAGATTTCTTAAAGGAAACCGTGACAGAGGAAGAAGGGAGTAGATACAACTCTCAAATGAAGTTGTAGCAAAAAAGGGATTGCAACACGAATATTGCAAGGAAATTTCAGTCGAAGACTAAAAAAAGGGGAAAATTTAAGTTCTCAAAGGAAATGAGGTAGAGGATAGTGAGAAAACTTGAAACAACCTAGAGAAAAAGAGTGCTTGTTTAGTTTTAGAGGAGAGGACCAGAAAGGTGCCAAAAGACTAAGCTCAAAGGAGAGGAAGCTTGGTGAGGTATCGTGTGGCAAGAAGAGGAGAAGCTTGTTATTGGGGAGGTTGGTTGTAGCTCACAATGGGCATGGAGAAGATCACAGAGGAAATACTAATGAAGAAAATGATAGATAGACAAAGAGGAAGTCTGGAAGGAAAACACAACAAAAGGAAAAGGATATCAGAACAAAGACTACGAAACAATAGATGAGTGCAAAAGAAAGAGATAAAGAGTTAGTTGAGATAAAGGTAGAACTCAAGAACCTAAAGAAGAAGTTCTGGGAAAGAATGAGAAGGATGATAAAAGAGTTGAAGAAAATAATTTATGTGGGGAGGAGAGTAGAGTGGCCTGTCAAAGAATTATTTTTTGAAAAGCTAATGCAGAAAGCAGAGGAAGAGGAGGCACTCAAAGGAGTTGAGTGTGAAATCAAAGAGTCTACTTGTTAACCTAATAAGGATTGATCCTTGGAGAGGAAGAGGATGAAGAAGTGATTCTAGAGGCTAGACAATCTCATGTTTTTGTTTTTAATTATTTATGTAGTGGTTTATTTGCAAGAAGAGCGGAAGTGTTGGAAGTGCTACAGAGGCAATGCCATGCTAGTGGAAGAAAACAAGTGATAATGAAAGTTGGAGATGAACAATTTTAGGAAACTATATTAGGACAAAGAAACTATAAAAGGATTCATAATAAAGTTCTTCAATTCTGTAAGATGAAAATGAGAGGCATGATTGGTTTGATTTATTTTCTTTTGATAATTGTATTTTTAGCAATGAGAAATGTTTGGAGACTGGGAAAGGAGAGAATGCATAATTTGTAGAACGAAGATGGTAAGGAATAGGTTAGCCAAAGCAACCTAGCTCAAGGAAATAGCTCAGCAGAAGCTATAAGGAGTTAGGAGGGAGGAGACAATTTGGGAAGAAGAAGAGCACCTATGGAGATAAAGACTTGTACATTGGTGGAGGATGCTCAGAAAGAATAGGATATACCTGAGGTTGAATATGAAATTGATGTTTTTGAACAAAGTTGGTTCCTTGATGAGGAGGAAGTCAAACAGATTGAAGAAAGATATATTCACATCATGATAGACTATGAAAATAGTTCATACCATCTTGGAGATGAGACAACTGAGGCAGCAAAGGAAGAACCAAATATTTTTTAATCTGACACTTGGTTTGTGTTTGCAGTTTTGACATATGAGGATAAGAAAATCAATAATGTGTTTATAAAAGTTGTTGAAGAACTGAGGCCTATAGAGGAAATTGTTGAAATAGAAGAATTTTTTTTCACATATATTTTTTTATTGTGAAGTTGTTATGACAGGGGAAGTTGAGGCAGAGAAACCTTCAATGTCTAAAGAAGATGAAAAAAAATTTCTTTTTCCTAAGATTATACATTTGTTGATGGTTTTGGACCCACCAACATTCAAGGGATCTCCCCGATATGAAGTCCCAACTATACCTCACATTGTTTGGAGTAGGAGTCCCAACAGTGGGTGGCAGTGCAATGCCTTGACCGCAGTAGCATGCAAAGGAAAGTATGATAACTTTGGGTAAGAGAAAGTGTGTGACCCTGTGCAGAGTCAAGTGCGATGCATGAAGGTTCTAACACATGGAGGGGAAAATGAAGTGTGCCCCTTAGAAGCCTGTAATAGTACACAACATGGAACACACAAGTGAAATGACATCACAAGCTAAAATGCAGAATAGTCCACAAACTAAAGTGATGAGTTAATCCAACAACACACATTTCCAATGCAACCAAAATAGTCCAACTACATTAACAACATATGCATGAAAGAGTGTTGGATCTGATATTATTATTATAAGTGAATGTTTCATCCATACATACACCATTGACGATCACTTGCCCTAATAGTGGAACATTACAATCAAGAACACCTGCTCCTCCAAAGAAGTATATTCACTCTACACTATGGAGACTCCAAGGCTGTTCACAATACTCTCAAACCTTCTTTAAGCCTAAGCCTAGCCAAAAGCTTGGCTCCCAAAAGCTTGTTTTGTGAGTTATGAGGTTCTATTTATAACAAAGTGTGGGGTGACCCTTGACATTCCCTTTTGTGACCCTTTGACTTCCCTCATGACTCTTCGACTTCTTCACTAAATGACACATTATGTAACATGATGAATTTTCACATTCCACTAATGACACTTGGAATTTCACTTACAACATATTTACAAATAATATTACATTTTCCACATGTACCCATATAAGACAAAATAGGCTAGAGACAACCTAACAAGACACAACACTATGACTCTGGAGTTTGGGGAAATTCCAGCTCAACAACATCCACTTGATGCTTCTCGGTCACATATTGGTGAAAACTGTTTGATGGTGTCTTTCTGGAAGTAGACTCTTGCCTCCATGGAATCCAGGTATATGGTCTTGGAACCTGTATCCAACTCATTCTGAAGCATGAGCAACATGGTGTTGACCTTAACAAGACCATCGATGTACTTATGCATGTTATGTGTATTCAGCTCCAAGTCTTCCTTAGTGGCCTCTTGTCTTAGATGCTCCATGTACTCATTGATCTCTAGCTAGACTTGGTTCTTGGGTTTAGCATCGGTGAGGGAACTAATTGATGGGATCATGTGATTTCTCACCATGACATCCAAACTATTGTACAACCACACATATGAGGCATGTATGCTACCAATGAATGGGGAAAGCTTCTCGTAGTTCTGGATCAACATCCAGACCTTTGCTTTCTCCAGCTTTGCATGTGGCTTCATCTTCTTTACTAAGTCAAGTGGGACCCCTTTGTACCACATTATCCAATCTTGTACACGGGTGATGGCAGCATGTATGTTCTTGAGAGTTTGAATAAAATATTTGCTCTACTATTGTAGGCCATGCACACGGACAAATGATTTATGCACAATGAAAAATCTGTCATAAAGCTTCTGCATGGTACCCTCAAGTGTTGATACTTCAGCAAGTATCACTGTTCTCATTTCCCCCAATGCAAAAATTGCATTCTGCATTGATGCTCGGAGTTGTTCTGCCTCTTTCCTGGTAGCCTACAAGTTCTTTTCTAGTTGTTCATTCTTGGTCATCAGGGGCTTAACATTTGTGCTTGTTGCTCTTACATAGGCCAAGTTGTCTTCGGCAAGGGTAGTTGGATGCTCCTTGGTGTCTGACACTATCACCCTTTCCTTGATGAATGCAGGTGATGTGTGATCATCCAGAAAGTACTTCCATCGCGCCTGTACAATCTTCTTCTGCAGCTTGTTGAATGATCGATTGTACACATCCATAATTGGATCATCATCAAGGAGAACAATATTTCCTTGATCGACACTGGTTCTGACACTGGAGGTGGTGGATACTGAGAGATGACCTCTAATTCCCTTGGCATAAGGTCAATGTCTTCATTCAGTGGCTCTTGTTCCAACTCCATGTTTCTCACTTCAACCAATTGTTCAATTTGTTGAGCAAGCTCCCAATCTTGCATCTATTCACCCTCTTCCTCAGTTATTGGTTGTTCTATCTCATCAACCTGTATTAGCGTTGTTTCCTTCATCATCACGCCTTACCTTTGTTCTTCTTCCCACTTCTTCTTCTCTTCTCTTCCTCTACTCTTCAACTCATGTTCTTCCTTCAGCTTCTTTTCCGTCTCTTGTAGCTTCAATTATGCTTCTTGTAGCCTCTATCTTGTAGCCTCTGCTTTTCTCTCTTCCTTCACTCTTCTCTCTTCATCTGTTGCTCCCTCCTTGCTTCTATTGCCAAAGCTTCCTTCTCCAAGATAGGATATGCTTTCATCTTGCAGCTTTTCTCTCCCTATGGGTCCTCAACAACCTTCCTCTTTCCCTTTTCCTTCACTAGATTGTTTCCTTCTACTATTGTTGCTATTGCTTTGGGGGTTGTTGTTGTTTGTAGAGAAACCTTCTAACTTCTTGATGTACTGATCGTATCATGGAGTTTGGAGGCATTGTAACAGTACCTCCAAGGTTCCTCCTTTGGCCAATGACATGCCCCATGGATCCACGGAAAGTAAAATATCGCACAGTGGTCTTTGCAAATATCGTGGGGATCATACGGATTAAAGTTCCTAGTGTCCAACTCAAATTTCACTATGTCCATGGCCTTGAGATATGCATCTTTCAAGATATTAATCTTGTATAATACGATCCACAAAGGGATAATGGGCGGTGACGCTTTCTTCTTCCTGTGCAGTCCTACTAACAACCTTGTAGCAAGGTGGTATGAAGCTTCTTGTGTTATTAACTTGTTAGTGGCATACCTTGGTAGAACATGCGGAGGCTTCTCTCCACCAAACATTCTGATGAAGGTGCCACCTGGTGAGACATACCAATCTATAATTTTTAGTATCATCTCCATTTCTTTTGGGGACATGAAAGGTGGATCCTGCTCAAAGATAAGCTTGTACAATGGGATGATAAAATGGTCAGTTAGCCTTGCCATCTCTTCTCGATAGCTGCAGTCAAAAAGCAACTTGCAATAGATATTGATGACAATCTCTTTTGGTTTCTATGTCTAGCTCATGCTAGGGAACTGATGTTGGGCATAGATTGCATCTAGTAAGTATGCAGACATGCAAAACCTTGCTTGCTCATTCTTGGATGGATTCCAAGACTTAACTACATGGGTATTCAACTAATGAGCCAATAAATCCCACAAGTTGAATGACCTCCATCATTCACCAATTGGTCCAGTAAGACCACCCACCCTTTAGGAAAGGTTTATGTTTTCTCTTGATCGTATATTCGACAGGCAAAGATGATCAAGAACTAGTAAGCCTTCCTGAGGGACTTCCTCTTCTAAAATGGGTAGTTGTATCTCTAAACTTTGATGGTTCTTTCATCCAACGCTTGACAATATCTCTTGTGTTCACATAGCTATGGGTGGCATAGAAAAGTGATTCTACGCACTTCACCGGCTTAGGCAAGTGATACATCTACTGAAAGTTCTTTGCCCTGAAGGTGGCATCTCCCCCATCGAAACTGTTCAATGTCATAGTATGTTCATCTGTGTTTGATACAATCCAGCTGATGGTGGATGCACATGGGAAGACAGGGTACCTGCATGCAACCTTGTATAACCTTGACCGTTAGATGCTAAGATAAACTTGTCGGTCCTCTAAGTCTTCTTTGAAGTCCTCTACAAAAGTGTCTTTGATCTACTTCCATGTTAGTGTTGTACCTTCTCAATGAACAACTGAGTATTTTCATATACTGGAAAATCCACTGATATTTGCTCAACTGCTTCCCCAGTACTGCTCTCAGTAGTTTCCTTTGATGCATCTCCATTAGATTCCATGTTAATTTTAACTGCTAGAGAGATGTTGAACAACTGTTGTACCTGTGGGACAGAGAGGACACTCATGGCAAGCAAATGTCAACTTAAACCCGAAAGCAATTTCAAGAAAAGATCAAGCAACAATTCAGGCACATGATGTGAAGGATTGTGTAATTCTGGCTGACATAGGTCATTGAATGACTGTGGGAACTACACATTGCGCATTCCCAACAGTCAGTCGAGAAGCTTGATGATTCGAACTGTGGAATGTGCAGTTCATCCTAGGCCAAGGATGGGAGAGATTGCACAATGTGCAGTTCAGCCTGGACCAAGGCCGGGAGAGACTGCACATTATGCAGTCTCAGTGGCCAAGCTAGGAGTTTGAATCCTATAACTGCATAGTGCATAGTTGGAGCCATCCCAAGCCAAGCTCTACTCAGCTCTAGAAGCCAAGGCAAAGGCCTTGAGCTCCCAGACTGCGTAGTGCTAGCTGTGCATAATGAGAGATTCAGGCAAGGGGACCTAGATTTGCCCATGGGGAGTGTGAAAAACAAGTAGATCTGATGAATGATGTGATTTTGAGTGCATATCTGACTAAGTTTTGATGCATTCATGTGAAACAAGTGAAAGAGTCAATTAACCTGTAAGAAAAAAAGCATGTGAAGAGAGTCGCCGTAACGACGACCGTTGGTGCAAAAAATGGGAAAATACATGCAACACTTGGGAAAGGCATTCTAAAACTTGAAACAACACTTCTACAAGCTAAAAAAAATTAAAGCACCAGCAATCGTGCAAAGAAACAATGAAACAACATCTCACAAGCTAAATAACAAAAAGCAGCAGAAAAAGCAGCAAAAGATGAGAAAATCAAAACTCACTTGGAAAATCAACAACAATCACACCGAAGGCTCCTTGATCTCCTCAGGAACACTAGATCTCCAAGATCGAGTGTGAAAATGAGCTCTAGCAGCGTCGATTAAATAGATTTGATCAAGTTAGGGTTTATGATGTGGATGCCTAAAATTAAGGAAAAAGCAACACTCGACGGTAGTTTCAAAAAATAACTCAAGTGCCTCCTTCGGGTTACTAAAAATAGATCCCTATTTTTTAGCGATGTTTTTTCTTTTTAATTTTTTGATTTTTCAGGAAAAACTGCCATGCATTGCCAACAGAGATTGCGCAATTTTGGGAAGGGCTAGGCAACTCTCTAGCTCATGCACTACGCAGTTTCTGAGCACAGTGAGGTCTACGCAATTTCTAGGCTTAGTGGCTTTGGGCTGCCTCTCCTATCTGTGCAATTTCCTAGCTTAAGGTTTGCTTTCATTCAACATTGCGCATTTTCTTAGCTCAAGGTTCACTGGCAGTCAGGCGGGCAATTCCCAACAGCAAGGCCAATTTCCATCAAGAATTGTGCAGTTCTTTGAGGCAAGCCCGGAACTGTCGAGGGACCAAGTCAGGAGATTGGCTTGTGGGTTATAAAATGAACTAAGTGAGCAGATACAAGCCACGATGAAAATAATAAGGCTTAGTTGAAGCATAAGTACCTGGAACAACGCAAGATGAGCTGATTTAGTTTGGAAGGAAGGCTCCAAAATGGAAGCATAGGAAAAATTTTGGAGGGTGGTTGTAGTTGCTACAATAGCATAAGAGATATTGTACAAGTATTGAAGATGAAGCAACCTATGAATACATACCCAAGGAAAGTCTCATGCCTATAGAATAAAGCACTAATAAAGTTGAAATTGAACTTTTAGAGGAGTGGCTAATAGGAAATTGGAGCGATGGATGTTGCATAGAGGACGAGGATGCAATTCAAAATGATTTTGAATTATATGAAGAGTTGAATTCTTTGGAATATAGGATAGAGACCCAAATAATGCGCATAAAAATTGCAATGACATAGCTAGAGGAGAAAGGATTTGTGTTAAAAAACAATAAGAAAAGAGTTTTCAAGTGTGACCAACAAAGATATGAGTAGCTCATTGGTAAGAGTTTTGTAACTCTTATGACAAAGGAGGATGTGTAGAATCCTGAGGATACGAATAGTAGCAATGGATATCAACCAAAGACAAAGGTTGACAAGGTGATTTATGAAGTATGCTTGCTGATGAGAAAAAATTCTAGGAAAAGCAGGTATAGCAGGTAGAAAAGGAGAAATAACAAGAAGGAATAGCTGACAAAGGAACTCTGCATCAACAAATCAAGTGGACAACAACAACATAATATTTGGAAACTTGGAGAACCAGAGGAAAGAACAACAAAGCAACATCAACACGACGAGGAGAGAGATCAATTACAAACCAAGAATTTTTGTAGGAGAACTACATTAACATGCATATGGTCAGGAGACTATGAAAAGATTTCACCTTTGGAATCTGATGCAGGAGCATCCCACTTCCACATCAAACCCTTTTGACTAGACCTGGGGATTGTTTAATCTACCAATGGAGTTGGTTCCTTAATTCCTGTGATTAAATGTAATTGATTCATTATTGTATTTTCCTAAGTTTGTGAGGGGATTCTAGAAAATATTTATTTAGGAATGAAATTGTAATCAGATCTATTCCTATGAACAGATCTCGAGGATATTGAGAGAGTTAGAGAAAAATGGTGGAAGTTAGATTAATGAGAGATTTATGGATCTAAGAGTCCTATATTGGAGGTTTAGGTGAGGATTCTTTGGATTTGAACTAAATTAGTTCAAAATCCATTTATGTGTAAAATAATAGTTAGAATAAAGATAAAAGATATAAGTGTGAGTGTTTAGGGATTGTGCAAGTGAGAGACTTGAAGCAAAAACCCTAGCTTAATGCCAGAATGGGCCAATTGATGTGAATCAAGCTAGAGAGGGGCCTTTTGTAAATTCTATCTATGTTTTGTTTGAAATTGAGATTGATGCATGCGTGTTTATAATCATAAAGGAGATCGAAATGTTGTGGATTTCATTAATGAATATGTTTAAATTCAATGAAGGTCATTGTGGCTTAAGCTTAGGAGAGAGAGTATTGATCGTTGATCAACATGAGGTCAATGATCCATTAACCATGTAGAGGGTCGTGAAGATGAAAAAAATTATAGAGCCAACATTACATAATCGAGATTATAGCAGAGCAAAGACACAATGAAGAGAGGCGCCTTAAAAGTGAAGAAGAATAGATCGAAACAAGACCAGAGTCACGGTAGAGCCAAACCAAGAAAATGAGTATAACGGGGAAATGACAACACTTAGTCATTTTTTTCTCTTTTAAGATGTTCATCAATTGATAGTGTCAGGAGACAGAAGTTAAGAGTTATGTTAGGAAGAAGTCGTCATGTGACAGCGATGGGCTAAAAGTTTCATCCCAGAAGGATGAGAGAAGAAGGTCTAAGGAAGAACCAAGCTGACCAAGCACCAGCCTAACATATGAACCAACCAATAATAAGATATGGGCTCACATGGAATTGTGGGTTCCGCTCGGAGGTTCTAGCCCGACGGTTCCCAAAAAAGGTTTTTTCCCATCGAGCGGGCTATTGTGAGTGGACCAAAAACAACAAGCGAGCCAAAACGTTTTGTAACCCTCACTTTGGACTTACTGAGTGGGCTTATGTGGCATTTTGGACCCTGTCTGGAAATTTTCTAGCCTGACGAGTTGTTGTGAAGACACTTTCCATTGTGTCAAGTTCTTTAAAGAGAGGGTCAGAAGCAAGTTTGTAAAGGATTGGCCATAAGTATTAAAGTTGTTTTATTTTATTTATATAGGAAAAGAAAATGGGCTTAAGAGAGATTCATGGGTGCTGCCTAGAGGGTTTACCCTGGCATACTTTTAAACCCTTTGAACCATTGTGTTAGACCATTACGAATGGGCTAAGGTGGCGTTGATAGTTCTGAGGCACAGTGGCTAGTAGAGGTTATTATGGTGATTTACATATATATTCGGTTGTGGTCGTGTGTGTGTGTATGTGTGTTGTGTGTGTATATATATATATATCAGTGTGCTCACGTAGAGTTGGCTTTCCCTTGTGGCTCCTCCCACTTTGTATTTAAAGCCTCCCAATATATATTTTGATATGAAGGGATTTAATATCCCGAGAGCCACTGTATGCACACAAAAAGGATTTATATCCCAGGAAACGAGACTATGAGAAGGGCTTAAAGGAAGCATTGATTTGCAGAGCAACTGGGCATTATGGGATTTTAGCAAGCTCAAAATTGGGCTTACATCACCTAGGCATCGAAGTCTCACAGATAACTCCATCCTAGTTCAATATCACAACTCCAATATCAGGCACTTAACCTTCTCAAGATGGTACCATGTCCCATCAAGAGTTACACAAGGCACAAATTTGAAAAGTGATTATATACGAAGTATAAGCATACAATTAATTCACTCATGAAACAATGTGTAAATTAGTCCAATACATCCTCTATTAGTTTATTCTCACTTCTTTTGTCAATCTATGCATAATCCGTCTCAAGGTCTTGTTATATATTCCCAATAGAATTCCTTCTTACATTGCATGCTAGGTATTTTCTCATTAGTTTACACTGTCTATTACTTTTTCCAAAGGTATATAGTTTTTATTCTTGATCATTTAAACCTTCAAACTTTTTTCTTATTCTACCATTAACCTATTACAAGTGTTTCTAGTTCATAACCCTTAACCTTGACACCTTAGAATTGTATGTGTCATCATTATGACCCTCAACACTCATTCCTAATTATCATTCATGTGCCCAGGTCACCTAGTCCATATCCTTCATAGAACATGTCATTTGAGAAAACGATCCCTTTTACTATTGTTACATAAATTTACCTTAGGTTTTAGTACAATTCATAGCTTCCCTAGAATTTCCATGCTATCCATTAGGTATATATAAGGGATTTGTATGAGCTTTAATTAAGCACTCCAATTCTAAAACTTCCATAGCATTGTAACTCAATTTGGTCACCTTGCTCAACTATGACAAATATTTCCTAGCTAGAATATTCCCATTATACCAATGTGTTTCTCATTTTTTCTTTTTCACAATATCTATTGTATCTTTCTTATTTCCATCCTGCAGGCACTTGTGTTTATTACTTCTTTAATCTAATGTCACCACACATTTTATCTTTATTATTGGTTGATTGATAATGTTTTCTTCCTAATAAGAGTCATCTTTATTTAGACTTTATAGTGATCCTTATTATGGAAATACTATTGTGTTTCCAAAACAATTTTCCATAGGGTTTATTTATTCATGGGATACTTCAATAGTGCAAAGTTAATTTATCCCTAATTATTTCTAAATCTGAAATCTTCTCTAATGTTCTATGATAGATGATTGCTTTTCATTGATTTATTACCTTTGTTTGTGAAACTTCTACTCACTTGCTTTGACTATTACTCTTTTCTATTCATCTCATCCTTCTAAGTCATTCATGGTTATGAGGGCTACAATTCATTTAAAAATTTGTAATTTCTTTTTCTTTTTCTCTTTATTCATAAGGTAATTGTATCAAATATATATGCTAACATTGGGGATCAAACTTAGAATCTTCCCTTCCTTTCTTAAAGCTATCTTTTTAAAAATATAGACTCTGATCCAATTATGAATATACTTATATCGTCCAATAGGAATGGATGAATTATTGCTTTGAGAGGTGCATTCTACAACCCAATATGCGGGTGATGTGTGATTATGTTCGTGCTCGACGTTGAGTTGACACGTGCCCTACGTTGAGTTATACATGATTATATACTTTTATATATTATAATATATATATATTATATATATTTATATTATATATTCTCTAAATAAAACAATGTTGGGTATAATAAAAAAGAAAATATTTTCTAAATAAAAAAATAATTTCGGTCATAATTAAAAAAAAATGAATATAGATATTTGCTTAGTTTTAATTGAAAGCATTATAAAAGCATCAATAACCCTACTCTCACTATGTTTGCAACTTAGCACGAAGAAGTCGTTGGTAAAATATTTTACTCTCACTCTCAACCATAAACAAAATATCTTGATGTTCATGTTAAGTAACAAAATTTTATATCACACATACACACACACACATATATATATATATTATATATATATATATATATATATATTATTTCAATTTTATATATGTGAGAAGGTGTATATCAATATATATATATATATTCACTTTCAAATGTGAGGAAGGTGTATAATTCAAAATATTTCAATATAATACTTAAATAAACTATTTGGGTATCCATGTTAAATAATACATTTCAAATCAACCTCTATATATTGTATATTAGAGAGAAAATTACTTTAATGTTGCTCATAATAAAACATTTTAATGTTTAAAGAGAAAAAGTAATTGAAAGTAAACAATCAGCTACTTTTTAACAAGTAGATTGTAATTCATTCAATTCTTAACATAAAATTAATATTTGGAATAATAATAATAATAATAATCACTGTAGGCAATAAATAAAATATTTTAATATATTGGGTTGTATAATATCAAGGTATATTTCAAAATATATTAATTAATATAAAAAATTAATCCAATAAGGTCGTCCATTGATAAAATATTTCAATAATCATGTTAAGTAAAATATTTCAATGTTAACTATACAACTTGAGTGGGCCTAATGATTAAGAGCATGTGTTCCATCCTAAGAGGTCACAGGTTCAAAACCAAAGGGGGGTAGAGTATGTATGTCTTTGTAGACTTAGCAGTCAAATCGTTGCGCGGAGGTGAGTCCCTTGTCCCATAAACAAGGGGGTCTCATACACCAATATGGTGTCTAGCTGAGCCGTGACCATTAAAAATGGATATATATATATATATATATATAATTAAAAATAAATTCTTATGGTTAAAATATTTCAAGTAGTCTTATTATTCTATGTTTTGACCACTTTTCAAGTATATTTTCAAAGTCAAGTTTGTCTAAAATCTAGCAAAGATTTGGTGGAATAGTAAGTTTAAGTTGTGTAGTCTATACAATCCAAATGCTTAAGGGAATTTTCAAGGCATTAAATCCATTTATGTATTCAAAAACAAATATTTAAGATTTGAATCCATTTATTCATTCAAAAATGCAATTTAAATAATGAAAAATTACACATGATATGTTTTACACGCACATAATTAGTACAGATCCATCTTTATCCAAATTTAGGAATCAAATATTTTGAGGTGTAAACCTTTTTCAAATTTTGCACTCTAGAAAATGTTTGCACCTCAAAAAATTGATCCCTCTCAGCACTTGATAAATTTATGATTAAGATGAATCTATACTTGTTATAATAATTTAAAACCCTATTTCCTAAATGTCTAAACATTATTTTATTATCTTCTTACTTGATTTATAAACGCAATAAAAAAATGACATCTTCCCTTTTTAAATAAATTATAAATTGTTTTAACTCTCCCCATATATAAGTTTCCTGTCCAAATCTTTCAACTTTTTGTTTATCATTTACCAAAATCCATATAATAAAAAAATCAAAAAAATTCTACTTCATAATATCTAAAGCCATTCTCCCTTATTTACATTTTAACTTTCTCTCTTAACTTCGATATAAAATTTACCATTCTTCCTCTTTTTTTAAAGACGATGTCCTAAAAGCAATGTTGACCAATAACTATTTACCAATTAAATTACTCATTACCCAACAATTAAGATAACCCTATAAACGGCTATTTTCATTTTTCATTATATGCTACATTATCACATTCATTAACTTTTTCGAAAATATTATAACATAAAAAAATGTCTAATAATTCACCATAACTCTAACCCAAAAGAAGAATTCTGACTGACCTGGTTTATTTAGTAAATGTATTTTTCCTATCTTTATAACATTTTGTGAGGTTCTATATTTCCTTTATCATTTAATAATGCAATAAAATTTTATTAAAAAATAAATATTACAACCAAATTCATGTACATTAAAATTAAAATTGCCTTACAGTAAACGCTTTATCACTGTTACATATATAGATATTCATTCTCACACAATGATAAATCTAAAATAAATTCCTAAAACTATTTAAAATATAAATTCCTATATTATTATATAAAATCATATATTTTTAGGTATACCCTATCATCTCAATATTTCATTTACTTTAATATTTTTTCACTTATTATTATTTTTTTTTTTGCAATATTTTAGTTAGACTTAGTACAATTTGGAAAGAGTATAATAGCATATGCACACAATGATTATACAACCGGAGTTGTCTATAATGTGATTTTTTGGAGATTCCGGTGACGGAATCCGGCGGAAGAAATTGAGGTTAAATCCTGATTTGTTGCAGTTAAAATGATTTTTTAACTACATATTTGGATTCAACGCCCTGAAAAACCCCTGGGACGCTTTGATTGTGTAGAAACTAGCTATCAAACTTGCGATTCCAATAAATTGCTGCCGGATTTTGACCCAAAAAACCCACCGGAAAGGCTTTCAAAAAGTCTCATTATAGACAACTGCTTATACAACCCACACAAAATCTTGAGGTAGTTATATGGCCGAAGATGATAGGTATGGCTAGAGTGTTTGAGTAACATGCAGGTTATGAAAGTTATATGGTGTAACTTTAGTGTGTTTTTAGTAGGTTGGTTTATTTATATGAGGAATGATATTTAGAATGTTGGTTTATTTATATGAGAAATTATATTTAGAATATTATTTAAATAGACGAAAGTTATACAAATATATATTAAAAATAAGAAATTTTGTTGATTTTTCATAGGATTTTTTAAATTAATAATTATTTTTTTAGGATTTTTTAAATTAATTTTTTCTTGCATTTATATTCATCATAAAGCGATTACATAGAAGATCTTAATAGTGTCAATAAAATGCTAATAGGATCATAAACAAAGTTAAACAAGACGGGCTGCGGGGCAACTAGTCCCTGCCCTAGCCTGCAGCGTATCTGCCCGTAAACCATAGATTCGCGGTCGTTCGCATGAGCGAAACGTGGCGGTTGCTGCCTCCTCCGTCGGGACGCCTGTTGCCACAGAAGAGACCTCTTCGAAGGAAAATCCTTGTTCTTACTGCCTAACCTCTCATGATGATCTGCGTCACGCTGATTATGAGCTGCAATTTAAATTAGTTCAGATGAAACATTCCCATATTGAGCTTGCACACAAGTTGCAGACCCTTCAATTTCAGTTCTCTTGTCTGCTCGATGAGGTTGATGCCTTGAGGAGCATGATAATGGACATGAAGCTCAATAAGGATGCTCAAGGGATAGAGGCCCGTCATCAGGAAGCTAATGGGAAGCGTGAGATTGATCTGAACCAGCCTTCCAATGGTAGCGATTGATATTTTGTGTTTCTTTTATTTCTGTGAAAGGCAAATCGATCACGTGTAGGCTGGAGCATGATGACCCACGCTCCGATTCCAATTACTAGTTCTCCCCCATGATGCCACGCCTTAAATCTCTGTTTCTTTTTTGGATGTCGAAAATTAATTGTCGTTTTTGGTTTCTCTGATGCAGTCGTTGTCTTTTGACCATATTAATCATTGTTCTTGGTTTCTTTGATGCAATGCTCATTTTTGTAACCCAAAACCAAGCAATGTTTTATGCAAATTCAAACGCGTGACATAGAGTGAATGTGTCATTGATCATGTACAATGTGGCACGTATGAGAGCCTACTTGCATGGACTACAGGTGGCTCTCTGAATGCTTCCAGTGGAGGCATCTAGAGAACAACCATCTCTCAGTTCAGTTCTACCCCATGGCGGATGGCAACCCATAACCGCTGAAAGGGGGCTGCGTGATCTCTTGCAAGTGGAATGCCTTAGAAACAGAGTCTCAGTGCATGCAGGGATTAGTCGCTTGTTGGTCGATGCATGGAGGGTGAATTCACTGAGAAGGCGTCTGGATCGAGCCACAAAGGGCTGGCTGGGTTGGTTTTGGGAGAGGTTGATTCTCTCCACAGCTTGAAAATATGGCCTTCTTCGGCTTCTCGCTGAGTGGAATCGATGGCGTAATGTGATGAATCGAACTGCAAATTCGAACGGAAAGCAGATTTCTATGCTGAGCTTGGAGATGGAGTGCTGACAGAGAAATGGCCGCGGGGATGGTGGAGCAAACAATTGAGAGACCACGTCCCGAGGAATCGAACCGTCGATGCTGTAGCGGGCATAGAATTTCAGCAGAGTAAATTCTCCCCATAACTCGAAAGTATGGCCTTGTTCCACTCCTGGAGTTGAATCGATGCTCAATGTGGTGAATCGAACCGCAGATTCAAAATGGAAGAGGGCGGCTTCTGTGCCGAGTGTGGAAATGGAGTGCCGACAGAGAAATGGCCACAGGGATGGTGGAGAAAACGAATGAGAACCACATTCGGACGAATTGAACCATTGACGCAGGAGCAGCATAGAGTTTCCGGAGCGGTCGATTCTATGGGTAGCTAGAAAGAATGCCTTTGTTTGACTTCTGGCTTAGTGGAATCGTTGGCTCAATGTGGTGAATCGAACCACATATTTGAATATTCACAGGAAGCCAAGGTATGCGGCAAGCAGCAGCTGTAACCCACTAGAAAAATGGGTCGCAACAGCAGTCGAGAAGAAGAAGCAGCAACGATTTATTAAGTCCCCAATTCGACTTCCAGGTCACGGCTTCCAGCGGTACGTTTCAAAATGTTCTTGTTTAATGCTCTGTTCCCCTTCTAAATATTCTGCAAATTTATATCATTTTGCATGGAGTTCTGGGAAATGAAATCTAAATCGACCTCACAAATGTAGTCTAGTATCATGCTAATCGAATCTAAATCAATCCCAGTATCATGCTAATCGAATCTAAATCAATCCCAGTATCATGCATGCTGTTTTTTGTCTACACTAAATCATATGGCGTATCTGGAAGAAGTTGCTATACAAATATTTCGAGCTTTGAAGCAATATGCCTAAAAATAAATCCACTTTTTTGCAAAATTATGCTATTGACCGCCTAAAAAAAATATGTTGTGTCGCCACAGACTTCCTCTTCGAGCGCACAGCTTCTGGTTCTGAGCACTCAGGAATGGCGGATGCTCTCTGTTACACCGTTTTCGTTCGTCGGTTACTT
Organism: Pinus taeda; assembly: GCA_000404065.3. Classification (NCBI taxonomy): domain Eukaryota; kingdom Viridiplantae; phylum Streptophyta; class Pinopsida; order Pinales; family Pinaceae; genus Pinus; species Pinus taeda. Next base: position 52,000 of record APFE030978343.1, read on the forward strand.
CTTGCAGGGTGGAGCGGGCAGGAAGCCACCGCCGAGAGCTATGGTGCAGGGTGGAGCGGGCAGGAAGCCACCACCAAGAAATATCGGTATTGCATACCATCACTACCAACCATATTTAGTGTGCCGCCGATGCTCCAATTCCACGCCCCAGGCCTTACCACCTTGCAGTGAACATTCACTACTCTCTGGATTAAATGGATAGGGATCCAAAGGTATTTCAGCTCAGAGCTTCAGAAGAATGATAGCAGCGCAACTGCAGCTCTGCTGCTTCAGGCTATAGTATTCCTAGCCCTGGAATAATCTCTGGAATAATCGGTCCGTCTGTGGGAGCGCAGAGCATGTAGGCAGTGAGTTATGAAGACAGAGACCTGGGATTGGGATTCTCATGCAGACACCAAATCAACATGCAGACAGACACCGAAGCAAGCATGGAACATGTGTTGGAAACTTCAGCTACTTATAAACTAGTTCTAGTTCACTGATATATCACTTTAACATTTAATGTTAGCGAATTAATGCTAATGCAATGCTAGCATTAGTTTCCATGTCCAGAAAATTCATTGAATCCATAAGTTAAATGAAGATTTATCCTAAGTTTGCCCAGATCCTGGCCTCGATATGAGGCCAAATAAGATTGTTAAAATTCTTAGTGGTCGAAATAGTGGTGGCAATTTCGTATCGGTTAAAAAAAAGTGATTTATGGAATATAAACTTGAAACTTAGGTTAATGAATTCCGTTCTTTATGGATTCTCGCGTCGAACTAATTGTAACCGACCAAAACCGATTGCTATAGTCCTTGCCAGGCCCGGAGGGCAGGGACTAATAAGAGATACAAGAATTTACCTTTAGAAAAACTATATGGGGAAAATCTCAACAACCTTTTCCTTAGAGAAATTATTAAGTTCAACAAGAGATACATCTAATCTTTTTAGTCAAGGACAAGGTCAAACTGATCATAACCAAATCCAGGGTTGACCTAGTCAACTAGAGCTTGCCTCAGAAATTTAGCTCAATTATGTCGCAAGTATCTTTCGTCTTTCCACAGAGATTCAATTTTCCTCAGAAGTATTTGATCTACTCAAAGATTCGGCCTTTTACCACAAAGAAAAGTCACCCTCAGATATTTGATCTTCTTCCTCAGAAATTTCTCCTTCTACCTTAGATAATAAGTTTGCCCATAAATTCACTCTGCCCAAAGAATGAATCTCAACTTGTTGCCTTTAGATAACCTTCCATGAGTATGGGGGATAAGAAGAGTGGCCCATAATTCGTCTTACTGTAGATGAACAGAAGAATAAGTGATCCAAACTTTCTTACCAAGTGATGAGATCAAATGGGCATATATATAGAAATTGAATGAACCCAAATGATGTGTCTATAGGGGCAAGTTGACTTGACTTCTTGGAGTGCCTACTTTACATTTTAGAGGAAAATAATTTAAATTTCAAATTTCAAAATATATCTTTTAAAGCCGATGTGAAGAACGTGCCTTATATTCATTATTACATGTACATCAAAAACTAAAATATTAATTATGAAAACTGACCATAGCTACAAAATTCAACAATTTTTATATTCAAAAATATGATTTTTCTAATGTATGATGAATAGTGAATTCAAAAATAGAATATACATATGCAAGCTTATGACTATAGATATATGATCATCTTATCTCACACACACACACACACACACATTTCTAATTATGAAAAAGTGATGCGAAGAATATATTTGTCAATTTCCTTATATGTATCATATTTTATCTTTGCGTTAACTACTTCCATATCTCCCTTCATAAATATATTCTAAATTACAAAATAATTTATCATTAATTAAAAACTAAAACCCATGCTTGAAAGCAATGGTTCATAAGTTTAAATATGAACTACGCGTATTGAGTTAAGTATGAAATATAGTTTATATAATAATATTATTTTAGAAAATGAATTTAAATAATAATAAAAAATTAAAACTATAGATATGTCATGTTCAAAGAAGTAACAACTTAAGATTCAAAATTTGCATTAACCTGAAAAGAGATCAATTTTGTCATTTTCAATGTACACACATACATATTCTACTGATGCTTTAACAAAATAATTATTACATATTTGATTTCTTTGTTGGTTGAGAAATTAGATTTGATAATTCAATTTTTATTGTTAGTGTGGAAGGAGAATTGATATAAAGGGATATTGAATGCAATAACAAAAAAATTGAATTTTGTTGTGATTTTAACTTTTTATTTGTAAGTTTCCTCCCTAATACTATCTAACTTAATAATTATAAAACCTAAAATTTATTGATTTTAAATAATAATAAAATATTTTTTGCTTTATATATCAAATACACACATAATAATTAATTTTAAAAAAAAAACAATGTTATATCACTCCTTAATATAAAAACAATTCGTATATATTATACCATCTTATTTATTTTCAACTATATATATGAACATTAATTTTCATGTAGCATAATGTTTCATATATAAGAGGTAGGACATCATTGTTATATTAAGAGTTATGGTATTGACTCAAAACATCAAAACTCAAAAATGAATATTGTGGATGCTCGGAGATCTCAAAACCCTCAAAATCCTCACCACCGACACCTACACACTCTAATCATATAGATAATAGTAGTAGACTATAAAGCAAACATATTTATATGCATACACATTTCTTGTAATTTTATTGTTTTATTTATTAAAATAAATTAAATAAATAAGGTCTTGTGCAATCAATTATAATGGGAGCCTTCCTTGTGGAGCATCTCTAAGAAATTGCTCCGGTTGATAATGGAAGCTTCCTTAGTGGAAAGCTTAACTTAAAATAATCAATACTTACACAATCAACTTAGAACAAGATTCAAGTCATGAATTCAACACTTTATTATCAAATCAAAGTTTAATATAACACCTAATCCAAACACAATTGTAACATAACAAAAAAAAATGAGCAAAGCCCTAATACTTGTTTAAAGCAAATCGTAGTTTATGCAAAAGTGCTCACTCTTTGAAATTGACTCAGAACAAAGTCAAAATCTAGTGAAAGAAAACACCACGCTTTTTGGTAACCCACTTTTGCATGTATTTATTTATTTTAGCATGTTTCCAAAATTTAAATATCATTACTATTTTCAAGTATAAAATACATAGTTAAAGAAATCCAAAGGACCCTAGTATTAGAATCTAATATGATATCATAAATAATGGCCCAAAATTAAACATAATTAAATACAAAACTACTTACAAAAATTCAAAACGTTACTTGACAAATGTAAAGAAAATTAATTAATAATTATATAACCTATCATTTTAGTGATTGAGGAAAACATACCCGTGAGATGGAAAAAAGTCAATTCACTTGTAACTTCCTAAAAATTGAATTGAGGTGCATTAATCTATGATTCACTAAACCACAACCAATACTCTCGACCTAATCATAGACTCAGTTGCACTATTCCTTTGTTTTATTTATTTATTATGAATTTCACTTTATTATTATCATATTCACTTTATAATTTATTATTTCATTTATTAATTAATTATCATTCATAATTTCTATTTATTATTTTATTAATGTTATTGCTATTTTTTATTGATGTAATAATATAGTGGATTACACTTTTACTTAATTTTTTTAAAAGACTCCCCTTTTCATATTAACTCAATTTCATTGTTCAACAACATAATCAATCCTAAATTTCATTGTTCAACAACATAATCAATCCTAAATTTATGTTACTGTTTATTTTGAAACCTATCTTAAAGATTGCATTGGGCATTACTGTTTATTTTGTGTTACATGTATCTCTCACTTTTTTTTATTGCATAATCAAAGATCATCTTTTTAAAAAAATAAACAAAGACTGAATATGGAATATTTTCATTTCATTAGAATTTCCAAATATTTTAAATATGCAGAAACCTATCCTAAAGATTGCATTTGGCATAAAACTGCACATATGCAATAATCAAAATATAAACTAATTGTATAAACAAGTATGCTTTAATAATTAAAACAAACACCACACCCGTCCTGTCACACAAATTAGGAGCCAAAAGGAATGGAACGGTTTTCAACTCTGTTCAAAGTATATACTTGAAGCTAGCTTGAAAATTTGAGTCGGTGCCCTTTCTAAACTTTTAAATAAGATTTCACTATGTTAGGCACCTCAATTTCTGATTACAACCAGTTATTAGATTTGAAAATTTGGGAATTAATGAGAATTGCAAGGCAACCTCAATTCAATTCTCAAGACAGAAGGTTGCCCTAGATATCTTTTGTTAAGCCACTGTCATTCTTTTACATATTCTCACTGACGCATTGCCTCAATATAATATGCAATAAAACAACTTAAACTGGCACAATTCTCAGAACCATTGTTCTTACTTGCAGGGCTCTGGTAATTGAAAGTTATCTTGATAATTGTCATGGTGATTCACTTGCTTTGAAAAAATGAGCCAGTTTCGTTTCCAAGTGTGTCCATAACACTTATGCTTGCAGTATGCTGGGATGCTGAGATAAATGAACCTCGAAGAAACCATAAACATAGCCTCACAATAATTTACACATTTGCTACAAGATCCATATATAGAAAAATATGAACGATGTGTGCTTTGCAGGCATAATTCAGTAGTCTGTAGAAATTTGCTACAGGTTTTTCCATCGGATAAAACACAAGTAAATATGCTTTTAGCATCCATTGATACCCAGATATCAAGACATTGAACAGTTCCATCCTTAACCAAATATTAGTGTGCATTTTGTGAAAATTTCAACACTGAAATCTTATTGCAGCAACTGGAATTAATTCTTCTAATTGTTGATTAATTTAACAATTTACTTGCTACAGCGAATATCAAATTAATCACACTGCAACTTTCACAAATAAAATTGCGGAAAATAAATAGTGTTGGAATCTGTGAAAAGACAAGCACACAAACATAAAAATGACAGCGTTATTGATGCGGGAGCACTCAGCAACAAAGCAAGCAAACCTGGACCAAAGGATCAGAACAAAAGAAAAGTCTGTTTTAAAGCAGGAAAATACATTTAAAGCGGATAAGTTAAAGCAGTTAAAGAAAAAAAATTAAAGAGAGAATGGATAAGACTAGATAGACTTCCTATTATTAATAGCCATGCACGCTTTTTGGAGAGTTTTTGTGGAGAAAAATCAGAAGAGGATAAGATCGGTCCTTCATAAGACTTTTTATATAAATGTAATGTAATAGGGGTGTAATAGATATCTTATTTTGTGAAGAAAATTGTGAGCTGGCAAGATGTAGCCCAACATGAGTTCGTTTTAACGCTGAAAGGCCTTAACTTTGTAATTGTTCCGTAAATATATAAAAGTGTGTTTATGTTCTGTGTTAATTGTATACGCTATGTGTTTTATAAATTAGTCAAAACTTGTGTTCTGTAAATAAAAATGGTGTTGTAGGCACTCGGCGGCGGCTGCATGAATGTTCAAATGAGAGCAAGACAGACTATAACAGTGAATTAATTAAAGGGCTTCCCAAAGATTGAGTGGGCCCATAACCCACAGGTCCAGGATCAAGATTTTTAAAGAATTTGGGATTTTGGGCAACCCCCAAAATCTCAGTTTCATCAGTTATTTTTGGACAAAAGTCCCCGGAAAAACCCAACTTGGAAACACTGGTGCAACAGCTAAGAGTTTTATTATTACGCAGCAGTGAAATTCCGAGTACAATCTATGGATGCCCAACTAGCAATCCAAACAGCAAGAAAACCTAGCCAAAATTATTTAAGGGAATTTCCCTTCTTCCGCAAGCAACCCCGACACACTTCCCTTCAGAAAAATTGTCCTCTGGACCCTCTGCGCAGTTCTTGCGCAAACCCTTGGACGCCTAAACCTGAAACTACCTCTAATGAAGTCGTTATCCCTGTCTGTGCCGAGGAAATTGATTCTACGACCCTCTAGAAGACTCTCCCGGCCTTTGGAAGTTGAATCGATTTTTCCTCCAACCAAATTGAATTGCTTTTCTGAAGCAACTGCGCTGCCTCACTGGGAATAACTTGGCCTCCTCGCTACTTCCTGTTGAAGAATCTAGGGCAAAGTAGTGTAGTGTGATTCTTCGTTACTTGATAACAATTTGTGGAGTATTTTTACTTTTCCTTATGTGCTTATTCTTCTTCTTCTAATTATTAGTGCATATGTGTGTACTTCATCAAACTCCTACCAAAACATAGAAACAAGAACACAAGATGTTGGCTCTCTACCAGAGCTAAAACCTCTCTTCTCTTGAGAGGAAAACCCTTTCGTGAATTTCTCTTATTAAAGCTTCTATTGATCAATGCCAAACCCTAAACCCTTGACAAAGAAATCCTCCAAGCACAAGTCAAGTCCTCTCTCATTTTTGCACCATACACTCCAGCACTTTGTTTTGCCACTTCTTCTGGCACTTTGTTCTTCTTTCAACTTGTTAGTAACCTTGTTGAACTTTCTCTAGAGAAGATGTCTTTGATGAGACCCTTTTCATATGATGATTCATTTCTTGTCTTCACCAATCAATGAATTTTTATGACTGTCAAGGGAGGGTTATGACAAAAGTGCAGCCCTAATTCTCTCACGTGTGAGAGGTACCCTAGAGAATTAGGGTCCTTTTCCTTCGCTAGAGAGAGGGATTTCTTCACTTGACTTAGGAGGCCTTGTAGGCCTAGTGACTAGCCCAAACACCAAAAATTCTTGCACTGAAAACTTGTTGCTGTTATATCTACAATCTGTCCTTATCCTCACACGTGTAACTGTTTCTAGCCCTAGAAATAGTCCCTAACCTTCGTTGAGTTTCCTCCTTCCTTCGCTGCACTTTTGGAGACCCTTAGACTTCCCTTGCCTTCCTTCTCAGCTTATCTTCTTCACTGATTTCAGAGCTTGCATTGTGTTTTATGAGGGAGTGGAAAACCTCTGTATATAGAGGATTGTCCCTCCTCTAGGCCAACATGTAAGCTGACTAGTTAACTGTTTTGCGGGCCGACTAGAAGAGTAGATTTTGGATAGATTCCATGGTGGTGTAGCGTGCTTGAAGGAGCTTCTTGATGGTGCCATGATGATGCCTTAGCTTAGGAGGAGACTTGACTTTGCTTGGAGGTATTCTTTTGACTTTAATACATATTTATACAAGGTGGAACATGTCCTTAAGCTCCTCAACCTTTTCTTTTGACTATTTGACTTACCTATAGCACTTTAAATAGTGCTAGACCTATTTCAATGAGCAAGAAACTCATTGACATATATTATAAAATAATATTTCTTTTTTTAAATAAGTATAAATATCAAAAGTACATTTATGAAGACTGAACCTAGTTATACTTTCCTTCAACATTGCCTCTTCGGATGAAGAAAACTTCCTCTGAATCATTGTCTCTACTTCCTCACTGAAGCTCAAAATCTCCGACAACTGACTGTAGCTACTCTAGAAAATCAAATTCTCCAATTGTCTCTAGTGTATTCTCCAAGTGCCTATCGACTTCCTCTTATAATCCATTGTTGGAGCACCAACAACCAAGATTAAAACTTAATCAATGGCTAGGATCATCTTGGAGTCCATCTATGTGAGTTTCTAGATGATTCACACCAGTGAAGCACCACCATTATTAAACCCGCGGGTAAGAACGTGTCAGAAGGGAGGACAGGTGACCCTCATTAAACCCGTGTTCTTTACCCTTACTCGACGGGTTTTGTACATGACCCGTTTACCCTCATTAGACCCGCGAGTAGCCTATAAGACTCCCATAAGACCCCTATAAGACCCTTCAGGCAGCAAAACCCCTAAACTGTCCAAAAAATAATTTTTTTTCTTTTTTAGAAGTGAGGTGGAGGAAAGGGAAATTGGAGGGAAAAAAAAACTTTATAAGCACCTCTCTCCCTTCTATTTCTCATTCACTTGTCATTTGAGTTTTTGGCTAATGTGTGTGAGTGTTTAAACTTGAGAGCGAAGCTAAAGGAGCGTGAATGAGCTATTGGAGGAGGCTAAACGAGTCTAAAGGAGGCTTCATCAGATTAGACTAAGCTTCAAGTAAGCTTCATGAACCTAGTTAGAATGTTTTCCATGTATTTATTTTTGTTTTTTTGTTTTATTTTGTTTTATTTTATTTTATGTTTGCAGTTTTTTTTTTATTGGAAATGCCTGTGGGTGAGAAACTCAGCTACACAAGGCTACTGTATGGCTAAGAAAATCAGCCACACAACCAAAAAAAATTGCAAATTAAAAAAAAAAAAAAAAAAAATCAAAACTATTGCCTTATTGGGGCCTGACCCAAGTTCAAAAGTGATTTAGCCAAACAAATCATGAAACTACTGGCCCTTTCAACAACAGTCTGCAGTGCACGCACTGAGGTCTCACCCGAGGTAGTATGGGAGGGTGTTGGAACCAGGTTTCCACACCCTAGGGATGTCTTGATGAAGTCTAGGAAGTTTGTGAACCGAACCTATGGGCTTGCGCTGCTCCGCGCAGCCGTCTGTCCTTCGCAGCTTGTGCGACTGCTTCCGCGCAACTCTGTAAAGAGTGCGAAGAGGTGTTGTCTAGATCCTTTACCCTTACTATGCTATTATTATAGATCTTAACTTAATTGTGTGTACCCAATATTCTCATTAATCATTCAACATTTATAGAAAGTGCGTGTAATCATCAATGTTAATTTTAGGTATGTTCTATGCTTAGAGCAATTTATTTCAATTTTCACATTTAGCCAGATTATCAATCACATCAGCATTAAAATACACTGCAAATAGAACATAAACATAAATCGCAGAAGACAAGCCAAGACAAGAGGACACAAGATGTGGCGCTAGCGAGGGACAAACCCCACAATGTGGGGAAACCCTTGATCAATTCTTCTTTTATGTTCTTCAAAGTTCAGAAAAGAAAGTGAGAGAGTTAGTACATTTACAACAGAAGTCAACACTTTGACTTATCTAGATCTGAGCATAGATCATCTCCTATAACAATGGTACATGAAATCAGTTGAAAACATTATGCTTCAACTGATTTTGCATTTCGTCCATTTGTTGCACCTTACCGTGTAGCACCATGCTGTACCACCACAGTGTTGGACTTTGATGACTGAGCTACTCTACTCTCATCATCATGCTGCCCATTATGTTGTTCCTTACTTAACTTGCCCATCATGCTGCATCTTTACTTCATCATTCCTTCCACTGAGATCATCATGAACCACATTCACATTAGTGCCATCGAGATCATAAGAACATATCACGAAGATCATTCCTTATATACTTATTGATCACCAAGTATAAGTCATATCTCTACAAATTTGACTGGGAGAATGCCGAGATATATATAGTGATCTTCTGTGCTATAATAGTTATGCAGAGAATGTAGTTCTTCTGTTTCAAACCGTAACCAATGCTGGCTATTATGCTAAGACTGCTTCAAGAATACCTCCTCGATCTACTTCATCAATGGTGTGCCAAGATTGTAATGTTGCTTCAGAGATCATTGAGACTAGGAGGAGGCAAGATAGTGGAAAGACCGAAACTCCATGAGTGTGTAACTGTCTTCATTAATTGTTTCTATGTCTGTGTATTTTGGAGTCTCCATTACCTGCGTATATGAGTCTTTATAATAACTTTTAGCCATGCCTTGACCCAATACCTCTGCGGCTTCATACCTTGGCTGCGGCTAACTACATTTCCATATATGACTTCGTTTCCCAACTGCGGGTTCCATATATGAATGCCAGTTCTCTTCATAGTTGCGTTGTTGTGTGAGCATTGGTTTCATAACTGCGTCTAACATCTTACATACACCATGCTTCTATGCTTGCGGCTCTGCGTGCTTGTTATCACTGCGGCTGCATATTGACTGCGGCTTCACTTCACCTTTAATGCAGCTACCCTCTGCGGCTTTATCACCATGACTGTGAATTGATTGTGGCTTCATGTATTGACACGATACATAGATTACACTGCATCCATATGGAGTCTGACTGCGTGTAAGGATCTCTGCCCTTTGTATAATTAGGGCATCACATTGACTGTACAACATAACCATGAACATCATATAAGTGTGACTCCATGAACAGCATATAAGTGTGTCTCCATGAATAGCGTAACCATGAACGACATATGAGTGTGACTCCATGAATAGCGTAACCCTGAACATTGTTTGCCAGCGTAATAATGTCTTCCTTATTGCAGCTAAGTGTCTTCAATACAGCGTTGGATTAGGGCATCATCTTAGGGCATCCTTCATTAGTGCCTCTCCTTCTCCAAAAACCCAAGAGGTGGAGAGGAGATCACGTGAAGAAATGTGTGTTCAAATGACTTCAAGTCCTTGCCAATTTATACTAAAACGTAGATGATGAATAGGCATGTCTATTGGGCTTCTGAGCCTACTCAAGTTGCTTGGTCGGCTTGATAATAATTCCATAATCAAAATAAATTCATATCTCCATACATACTTATCAGAATCGAATGATCTTTAGATCAATCCTACACCTCTCGACGAGAGGGATCCAGTAAAAATATCAGCTGCCATAAATAAGATGACCCACATGGAGTTTGGCCCTAGTTGCCAATTTTAACACTCCCTCTCAACTAGGGAGAACTCCATCCGCTGATCCATATGTCTGACTATACTATCTCTGCCATCAATGCCCTGAACTGCTCTGCCCAGCTCTACTGGCTCTGCTCTGCTCTGCTCAGCTTTGCTTTGTTGAACCATGAAGAAGAAGAATTGATCGAGAATGTGTCATACCATTCTCCACTGACCCGAAGTCAATCTCAGAGTGCGTACCACTGGTCCCAGACCAGTCTCAACCGACCCAAAGTCAGCGTCATAGAGGGTACCACTCCTACTACTAGACCAGTATCATTAATCTTAGAGAGTGTACCACTGGTCCCATGCCAGTCTCAACCGACTCGAAGTCAGTGTCATAGTATATACGACTCTCACTGGTCCCAGATCAGTCCTCCACTGACCCGAAGTCAGTCTGAGAGTATGTACCACTAGTCCCAGACCAGTCTCAACCAACACGAAGTCAGTGTCATAGTGGGTACAACTCCTACAACTGGTCCCAGACCAGTATCATTGATCCTATATCAATGAAGGTCATCCTAGCATAGGGAGTACGGTAGACACAGCGATGCGTCCATCGGTACTACTATGGTCCCTATCCTCATTTCCCTGCTCATTGATCAGATGAGAGGTACTTCCCATGGGCCGCAGACTACATGGGTAGGATGCCTTTACAGGAGAACTAATCAATCATGTCCTCACATGAGAACTAATCATCCTGCTACACAATCATCTTGGAGAACACATCATCCAGACCTCACAGGAGAACTAATCATCTTGCTACACAGGAAAGCGAATCACCCTGTCCCACAAGAGAGCGAATCATCTTGTCCCACAAGAGAGCGAATCATCTTGTTCACAGGAGAGCGAATCATCCTGTCCCACAAGAGAGCGAATCATCTTGTCCCAATGCGCACCACCCAGGGAGGGTGAGTCACCCTGTGGTCGTATGTTGCTCCAGTAAGAACCACAAGCCCCCAGAGCTCCCAAAGCTCAATGTATGCAACATGTAAGACCCTTGTACAAGGGTCTCTTAACAACTTCAAGTCGTTCGGGAAGATCACATATTTGATATTTCCCTCAGGGCTTAGACAAAGTGTAGCGACCTGTACATCATCTCAAAGTGATGGAGCTTCCTTGCTCATAGACTTACCATATCCCAGATAAGGTAGTATCTGATGTCTATCTATTGGAGCAATCGTCGAATACGGGATTCCTCGATAATCGAATCCCACCTCTGGTTGTCATAGAGAATCACAGTGGTATTCATCATGTGTACAAACAAATCTCTTGAAGAGTTCCCCAACCAGGCAACTTCATACGAGATCATACTCATAGATATGTATCCGGTCTCAGCGGTGTTTATAACAGCTGACTTCTGCTTCTTGCTCATCCATGATATCGAAGTAGAATCCAAAGAGAAACAGTGCTAAGAAGTGCTCTAGTGATCCTCCACACTATCTGCCCAATTAGCGTTCGAATAATCATGCAGTTTCATATTTCCAGCAGTGTATCTGAATCCATGAGAGATTGTGCCCTGAAGACATCTCAAAATATTCTTGGCACCAATCCAGTGAGGCTCAACCAAATATGAGCTCCCAGTGCCAACTGCAAAAACATATGTCCGAACGGAAGTTCACCAAGAACTTTCCCAAATCTGGTCCGACATCACTACCATATAACTTCTAAAATTTAAGATCCTTGAGGTAGTCACAGGCTTGTAGTTTATCATTTTGCATCCGGAATCCAACTCCCTCTTACTTCTGCAAGTGAGATGGTATGCATAGATCATCCTCATAAGGTGCTGGTATGGGAGTTCTATCATCCACAACCTTCGGATGGTTTGGATCCGTTTCATTCCTAGTGAATCTTAGCTTTATCAGACAGCTATCGATCCTCTCATACTATGCCCGGGGTGTTTTGCTTCAAGCCATAGAGGGCTTTCTTCCACCTGCATATGTGAGATTCTTGATTATCAATCTCAAACCCCTTGGGTTGTTCCACACCTTGTGGACCTGCTACATGAGGGGAATGGTCCCCTTGAAATATTTCCCTTCGGTACATCTCAGACATGTACTCTCATGCTCTTTTTGAATTCAGGCATCTCTGTCGCCATCTGACTTATAGACCTTCGGTGCTATGTCAATGGACATGGTCTCTAGTGGACTTCCTGCAACTTGATACAACCCTGAACTCAAAAACATCTTTGAAAATTTGTTTTCAAACACGTACCTTTCCATCGATGAGTGCCACCCTGAAACCTTTGACTTCCATTTCCGAGATGGACACCAAGTCCTTCTAGCAATCAGGTACATAAAAGAGATTCTAGGGTTCCTTGCTTTCTTTGAAGAGTCGACCATTTCCTTGATGACCTGCATTACCAGTCAGTCCTTTGATCATTGAAGATGTCCCTGGAATGATTGTTATCTTCATCAAGAGATGTGTTTCTACCATTCGAACACTCCTTCGTATGATGGTTGAACTTATTGCAACCAAGGCATTTGCCTTTTATTCCACCCTTAGATCCATACTTCCCAATGAAGTGATCTTTATGAAGACCATCAGAAACTTCTACTGTGCCATTCTGATAATATTCTCTACTTCCACTTCACCCTTGGTGAATTTGAAGAGGGATGAGGAACCCATTGATCCTTTTGTCCTTGTCCCAACTATCTTTGGTGATTGCTCTTTCACTCTTGCTTGGGCATTGCCTTCACCTCAACTCCGATACCATGTTAATTTTAGGTATGTTCTATGCTTAGAGCAATCTATTTCAATTTTCACATTTAGCCAGATTAGCAATCACATTAGCATTAAATTAAAATGCAGATAAAACATAAACATAAATCGCAGAAGACAAGCCAAGACAAGAGGACACAAGATGTGGCGCCAGCTAGGGACAAACCCCACAATGTAGGGAAACCCTTGATCAATTCTTCTTTTATGTTCTTCAAAGTTCAGCAGAGAAAGTGAGAGAGATAGTACATTTACAACAAAAGTCAAAATTTTGACTTATCCAGATCTGAGCATAGATGATCTCCTATAACGATGATACATGAAATCAGTTGAAGGTATTCTGCTTCAACTGATTTTGCATTTCATCCATTTTCTACACCTTACCGTGTAGCACCATGTTGTACCATCACAGTGTTGGACTTTGATGACTGAGTTGCTCTGCTCTCATCATCATGCTGCCCATTATGTTGTTCCTTACTTAACTTGCCCATCATGCTGCATCTTTACTTCATCATTCCTTTCGCTGAGATCATCATGATGCACATTCACATTAGTGCCATCGATATCATAAGAACATATCACGAAGATCATTCCTTATATACTTATTGATCACCAAGTATAAGTCATATCCCTACAAATTTGAATGGGAGAATGTTGAGATATATATAGTGATCTTCTATGCTATAATAGTTATGCAAAGAGCATAGTCCTTCTGCTTCAAACCCTAACCACTGCTGGATATTATGCTGAGACTACTTCAAGAATACCTCCTGGATCTACTTCATCAATGGTGTGCCAAGATTGTAATGTTGCTCCAAAGATCATTGAGAATGGGAGGAGGCAAGACAGTGAGAAGATCGAAACTCCATGAGCATGTAACTGTTTTCATTAATGGTTTCTATGTCTGCGTATTTTGGAGTCTCCATTACCTGTGTATATGTCTTTATAGTAGTGTTTAGTCATGCCTTGAACCAATACCACTGCGGCTTCATACCTTGGCTATAGCTAACTACGTTTCCATATATGACTGTGTTTCCCAACTGTGGGTTCCATATATGACTGCGGGTTCTCTTCATAGTTGTGTTGCTGCGTGAGCATTGGTTTCATAACTGCGGCTAACATCTTACATACACCATGCTTCTATATCTGCGGCTCTGCGTGCTTGTTATCACTGCGGCTGCATATTGACTGCGGCTTTACTTCACCTTTAATGCAGCTACCCTCTGCGCTTTATCACCATGACTGTGCATAGATTGCGGCTTCATGTATTGACACGATACATAGATTACGTTGCATCCGTATGGAGTCTAAATGTGTGTAAGGATCTCTGCCCTTTGTATAATTAGGGCATCACGTTGACTGTACAGCGTAACCATGAACAACATATAAGTGTGACTCCATGAACAGCATATAAGTGTGTCTCCATGAATAGCATAACCATGAACAACATATGAGTGTGACTCCATGAACAGTGTAACCATGAACATTGTTTGCCAGCGTAATAATGTCTTCCTTACTGCGGCTAAGTGTCTTCAATACAACGTTGGATTAGGGCATCATCTTAGGGCATCCTTCATTAGTGCCTCTCCTTCTCCAAAAACCCAAGACATGGAGAGGAGATCACGGGAAGAAATGTGTGTTCAAATGACTTCAAGTTCTTGCCAATTTATACTTAAACATAGATGATGAATAGGCATGTCTATTAGGCTTCTGAGCCTACACAAGTTGCTTGGTCGGCTTGATAATAATTCCATAATCAAAATAAATTCATATCTCCATAAATACTTATCGGAATCGAATGATCTTTAGATCAATTCTACACCTCAGCTGCCATAAATAAGCTGACCCACATGGAGTTTGGCCCTAGTTGCCAATTTTAACAATAAAACTGTAAAGAGATGCATAAACATAATAGAAGTATAAACACACAATATTTCAAAATCAACTTATCTTTTATTAATTCTCTGTCCAGACACAATCCCAACTCCGCCCTGCGCACTCAGCTGCAGGGGTCCGCACACACAGCTGCGAACTCTACCAGGGCTCTGCGCACACAGTTGCAGAGCCTCTTCCTACTACTACAACCCAAGACTCGGACTTACAGACTCAGAGCAAATTCATCATCCAAGAACATCATAAGATTTTTTACTAAGACTCCCTTTACACTTAGAGCCTTGCTCTATTTATACAATCCCATGGTCTGCGGACCATGGTTAGGCCGACACACTCTACATTAAATTACATTATCTTAGGGCGGACAACCCTAGATTCTCGCGCTCTGTGCTCGCATTTCATGGGGTCTTTACATTACACTTGACCAAAATCTGGGCTTCAAGCCCTAAAAACATACTATGGGGGGATCCACTACCCAACAGGCCCTTAACACAATCATCGTGACTCATCCCGAGTCACTCTGTTGGCGCGTTGATCTTGGCGCGAAGCCCATCCAGCTGTGCATGTATTGCGCGAAGATCTGCAACGCACCATGCTGTCGTCGTCTAAATCTGCTCCATTTCTACTTCTGAATCATCTACACCTGACCTGATTCTCTACTTTGCTGTCAGCTTCTAGTACCTGTGTTTATAGTCCCGCACCTCTGTCCAGCTTGTCAGATCTCGAAGACTGTACTTTGGTCAGTTAGTCAGACAACATCCCCACCTATGTAGGGCTTTAGGCGACTGCCATTTACTCTTCCGAGGAAGGGTTCTCCATTAAGTTTGACTAGCTGGACCGCGCCTCCATCTGCAACGCCTTTTACCACATATGGTCCTAACCAATGCATTCTGAGTTTCCCTGGAAATTTTTCGAACTTCTTGTCCTACAACAACACTAAATCATTTACCTTTAATGTTCGCATCTTGATATGGCGATTGTGCCAGTCTTTCTCGCGCGATTTCTGTACCTGCTAATGGAATCCTACCAGAAACCATTCCTCCTCGAGTTCTTCCAATTGCACGAGTCTCTCTTCCAAGGCTTCAGGGTCTGACATGCTCGTAAGTGTTGCTATTCACAAACTGGGTACGATGTATTCCATTGGCATAACTGCTTCCGTGCCATAGACCAACCTAAAAGGTGTCTGACCTATCAATTTCTTGCATGTGGTTCTGAATGCCCATAATACGGCAGGGATGCGCAAGTCCAAGTCGTTTTGTTGCACATTACATACCTTGGTTAGTGCATTCTCCAGAATTTTGTTGAATGCTTCTACTATTCCATTGGCTTGCGGATGGTACGGTGTACTTTGCTGATGATACACCTGGAACTCTTCGGTGAGTGCGTTGATGGTTTTGTTCAGTAAGTGCGTCCCACAATCACTCGTTAAAATTTTTGGGCAACCAAACTGTGTCAACACGTTGTTGAACAAAAGTTTTGCAGCTGTATCAGCCGCGTAGTCCTTAACCGGTTGTGCCTCCACCCATCGAGTCAGGTATTCCGTTGCGGTGATAATGTAGCGCGCACCCGTCTTCACCTGAGGTTTGATTGGTCCCATAAAGTCGATTCCTATTTTTCAAATGGCTGCAGCATCATCTATGGAGTGAGTGGCATCTCATCCCTTCGTGATGGTTTCCTAGTCCTTTGACATACGTCATAGGTCTGACAGTGTGCTTTTGAATCTTGATATAGGGTTGGTCACCATAGTCTAGCACGAAGAATCTTTCATGCCGTCACGCGTCCTGCATAGTGTCCTCCTGTAGCCCCTCCATGTGCTTCCACAAGGATCTATCCTCATTCAAATTCAAGTACATATCTTTGCAATATCTCATTGTTTCCCATTTTGTAGAGGTGCCCCATGATGACAGAGAAGTCCATCCCGTGTACCACCAATTCCTTCTTTTGCTGAACTAAATATTCCTTTGGTGCAGTCCCTATGGTTAAAAAATGGATTATATCTTCGAAGTGGTCGTCCTTGACGTGCACTACAAAGAGTTGTGCATCAGGTATTCCTTCTTCCAAATTTGTTTGCTCCTCATCTGTCTCAATTCGTGATAAGTGATCTGGTCCTGCATTTAGGCATCCCGGCTTTATGATGACCTCAAAGTCATGTTCTTGAAACAGTAACAGCCATCTGCATATACGCACCCACAACACACGCTTGTTCATCATGTATTTCAACGCGGAATGATCAGTATACATCTTGAAGTGCCCGCCAAGTAAATAGTGTCGGTATTTATGGAGCGCATATACCATTTCCAAACCCTCGCGCTCAGTAGTAGAGTAATTCTTTTCAGCTTTGGATAGCTGCCGACTCGCAAACGTGATCGGGTGATCCATGCCTTCCGCGCCTTCCTACGTAAGTACAACTCCTAGCACGATACACGACACATCAACATGTACGTGAAATTCTATGTCCCATTTTGGGAAGACCAGGATGGGAGCGAATGCCATTTTCTCCTTGAGAACATCCAAACTTTTCCTACAATCATCATTCCAACAATATGTAGCATCATTTTTCAATAGTTTTTCCATTGGCGCTGTTATTTGTGCATAGCTCTTAATAAACTTTCTATAGTAACCAGTGTGCCCCAACGTAGCACGTAGTTGTTTGACACTTCGCGGTGCTTCCAAATTGAGAATAACAAAAATCTTCGCAGGATCCACCATCAGACCTTGTTTGCAAACCACATGGCCAAGCAGGTTTCCAAAGGAGACGAGGAAGGTGCACTTTTTAGAATTCGGCGCAATCTGGTGTCATCGGCAAGTATCCAGCATCAAACGTAAGCTCATTATATGGTGTTTAACTAATCCGAATACAGTCCAATCATCCAGATAGACCTCCAAGAACTTGTGGATGTGTCCCTTGAACGCGGCCACCAGTACGCGCGAAAATATCGTTAGCGCGTTCTTCAGTCCAAAGGGCATGACGGTGTATTGAAAACAACCCCACTCAGTTACGAAGGTTGTATTGCTCCTATCTTTCGACGCAATCTTGATCTGATGGTACCCTGAGAAGCCAACCGTGAATGAGTAAGCTTCCTGACCGCCAATATTCTCCAATACTTCATCTGTAAACAGTGTCAGGAATGGATCGTGAACACAGGCGTCATTAAGCTTCCTGAGGTCCAAGCATATTCTAATTTATCCCTTCTATTTTTTCTCTTGTACCACCATAGGACTCACCTAGTCGGATTCTTCCACTGGTTCAATAATTCCGGCTGCAAGCATTTTGTCTAGTTCTTCGTGGACCTTTTCTTTATACTTCATATTCAAAAGGTAAGGTCGCTACTTAACAGGCTTTGCGTCTGGTTTTAGAGTGATTTTCATCATCCGTAAGTTGTCAATGATACCCTTTAAGTCCGTAATTTTGATTGGGAACAAATCTTGATATTTGCGGAGTAACTCAGTGACCTTATCTACCATAGCATCGTCCCAATAGTCCCCAAGCGTCGCATACTTCGGCTCCGCATCTGTGCCAATGTTTACCTGCTTTGTTTTTAGTGGCGCAGTGATGTAGAGATCCTCGATTGGTGGTCCTCGAACCTCGTAACATCCTTCAGTTTATGGAATAATAATATTTCAGGGGTGGTCATCATCCTCCTCTACTTGCACGTTATAACATTCTAGCACCCTACTTAACTGGGTCGCCCATGCTGGTTGAACTACTTACCGTGGTCCCTATGGTATTTTGAAGATTGCAGCTTTTACGGCTTGCAATGCATCGTCAACAGTATCTAATGTAACAACCCATTTATAAAATTAAGAAATAATAAAAACATTTAACTAATATAAAGTTATGAACTTTATATTTGTTATAATATTAATAACTTTTATATT
>APFE030978343.1:73653-94917 GCA_000404065.3 Pinus taeda
GAGGACGGATAGGATGGGAGCGGAAGAGATTAGGAAGGATAGGTTGATTTTAGAATAGCTTGGGAACTTGGGGGGAGCAAGATTTGTCCATTAAAATCCTAAACCTAAACTCTAACTTCGGGACGAAGTTTTCTGAAGGGGGAGTGTATGTAACAACCCATTTATAAAATTAAGAAATAATAAAAACATTTAACTAATATAAAGTTATGAACTTTATATTTGTTATAATATTAATAACTTTTATATTTTATTAAACTTCATACTTTATACATAATATTAATAACTTTTATATTTTATTAAACTTCATACTTTATACATAATATTAACAAATGTTATGTTTATAAACCAACCTTATATCAAGAAAATACATATATATAAACCAAACTTAAAAATCAAAAAAAGAAATTTTAATACCTAAATCTAATAAACCAAACGTAATATGTTAAAAGGCAAACCTGTAATAAATTCATAAGAGATGATGACGGAGCTTCTGGTCTGAGGAGGTGGACAGAAGCGTGGCAGTATGGAGGGAGGCGGTGGTTGCATGCGGGGGGGGGCGGCCACCGCCATACCTGTAGCTATAAAACGCCTGAAGGAACAGAAACCAAGGGGAGAAAAAGATAGAGGACAGAGGGCAGAGGAAGATCGAGAATGAGAACGAGAGCTTTGATTGACCTAAGGTTCTGGGCACGGGGGCAGTAAGCTTCATAGAAGCTTGCTGGATTGGCTAGGAGGAATTGGTTTCCCAGTAACCGAATCAGGAGAAGAGGAGCAGACAGCAAAATCTGTCGACAGCAATCCAGGTAGGTTTTCATTATTTTTACGGTTCTGTATTTCAGTTTTCGGTTCTTGAAACATTGTGTTTTCTGGTCTTTACATCCAACCATCAGTCTTCAAATGTGAATGTTAACAAAAATACCTCACGCAAGACATCCCATTCGCCTGTACCATGTCGGATTTCCGTCTTAGTATACCAATTCATGGGTGTGACATCCAGGGTATGGTAGAATAAGTGTACCCATTCAGGCTGAGGTTCTTCTCCATATGCCTTGGTCCATTTCACGAGGTGTGCACACGGGTCATCTCATCCATCGTATTTATCTTCTATTCGTAGTTGCAGTTTCCCAAATCATAGGTGCATCATCCTTCTACATTCGCGCTAGTTTTCGAAATTTCCTTGATGTGTTCCCCACCAGCACGCAGATATTGCACGCAGCGCCCACTTCAATGCAACAAACCACTATTGTTCCGGTACTACGCTTTCAAACTTGCTCAAGAATTCATCCACCGCTGTTAATCCATCATATGTTGGCAGATCTCGGGCCTGGGTTGTTACGCAACACAATGATCTAATCATCATGTTGCAATTCAGCGTTGTCACTTCGTTCAACTGATTGTGCCAGCGTTCGTCTTCTTCATCTG
This sequence comes from Pinus taeda, assembly GCA_000404065.3. Lineage (NCBI taxonomy): Eukaryota > Viridiplantae > Streptophyta > Pinopsida > Pinales > Pinaceae > Pinus > Pinus taeda. The sequence goes on from APFE030978343.1 coordinate 75,076, forward strand.
AATCCATGGTGCAAGAACTTGCGTGCTCCCACGAGATCCTTCCATCTGTAGTCGGATTCACTCAATCCTGATATCACACAGTTATCTTGCAGATACAATCCAACGCATCATCGCTTTCACCGCACGCACAGGTTCAGTGTAGCGCGCTCCTTCGGATGGATCTAACGGAACTACCACGCGTCGGGACTTCAAAGTTCGTCTGCGTGCTCACGCCTTTGATATCAATTGTTACCCCTTGCAACCTTTCCATGGGCAAAATCTTCTATTGGTTTTTCATTCGTAATTGAATAGGGGAACACTGTAACATGGGCCTGCCCATACGTTCCCATGTCTACTTTGGTAATACATTCACGTCTGAACCCAAGTCTAGGATTACCTGATCCAGTTCATATTCACCAATCTGCGCCGTCAATCTCATTTCTCTCCTGGTGCGCAATGTATGCTTTCCCTGTTTTCGGACTACGCATGATTCTCTCGACCCCACGCACTGAGTGATCAACTCTTATAGTCCTTTAACTGCGTTATTGTCGCGCAACAGCTTCATGCATGTCTCCAAAAAGGTAATAAGCATTGAAGGATCCACTTTCAGCTCTAGTTGGTCCTTACTACCTGAAGTGGAGGCTTCCGTGAAGCTTTTCTTAGCTTCCATAAACGTCTCATTTGTGCATTCCAAGTCAAACTCAGATTCCTTCGTAGGAGCCTTGCAAACCCATTTATCTTCGTCAGACTGCTTCCCCTTATCTTCTCCTGTGATCGCGCCACTTTTGAGCATCATGTTCACGTTGGGGTCTTTTTCGTGGGGTTCAAATCTCATCATTTGGATATTTTGAGTCGGTGGAGGTTGGAGTACTCCTTTCTCGCATATCTATGTGATCAATGCAGGACAATCCACTGGTTCATGATCAAACTGAGCACAGTACGAACAACATATTCTTGTTGGGTTGGTACAATCGCGGGCGTAGTGCCCTGGTCCCCCGCAATTGTAGCAAATAAACTGTCCGCGTCCCCTTCCTGGCCCCATTCCTCCTTGTCCTCGACCTCGACCCTGAAATCCAGCGCATGCCATCCCCGCAGCTGGGTCGAGGCCTCACGTTTCTGTCTGCATTCTATAGGCTGGGGTCCGATCCATCATTAACTCATAGCTACAACAAGTATGCTCGTCGTGGCCTACTGACCTCCAAAAATTACAGAACAGCTGCTGGCGAGTCTGTTTATACTTCTACAACAAATGACAGTTATTCGTCGTGTGTTTTCCTTCTATCTGACATTTCGCACACCATAGCATGGGTGTCGCTATCGGCCCTGCCTATGCCTCTAGTCTCAATGGCATTGGTCCCCCTCCTGCCAAATAGTTCGCGAATACTATACAATGGTCTTTTTCATAGCCCTGGCCTTTGCATTTTATGCAACACACTTCCTCGCACGCCTCTGGCTGCGATGCCCTATCTTGCTTCAAGCTCTGCATTTCCAAGCAGAGATTCTGTAGTTATGCGTGGATTTGTTGAACTCCCAACTCTAGATCCTGTATCGGTGTCTCAGGCAACCTCATTGCCATTTCCAACGCTTCGGCCTAAGTTGAAAGCTTTTGCTGTGACAGCGTCGTCCTCAGGTGTGGTGTCAAAGATGCCACAAACCATGCGCAGTGCTACGCATCCATTAGCGTCATATTAGCCTCGCAAATCGTACTCTTCAACCACTAATCCAGATCCCAAAGTGTCTCACCTGGAAGCATCGCAATCTCTTTGAACCCAATGATTGACCTTGTCTCTGATTTCGGCTGGCTAAATTCTCGATTTAGCGCATTCTGGATCTCCGATATTTCTGCATTTGGGTGATCATTAGAGTGCTTGATACCATGTCAGCGCGCTCACCAATGTGGCCTTCTTAATGTTGTCATCCGTGACCCCTTGTGCTTCCCACATTGCTCTTACCACGAACCAGAACTGATATGAATCCTCATTCCCTACACCTCTGAATATGAATAGCTTGATTACACTCGCCATGTTGAACTGTGGGTTTGGTGGAGGTGGGGTGGGTGAAGATGGAGGTGAAGGAGGTGAAGCGGGTGGTGGCGTAAGTGGAGGTGGTAACTGCGGAACGCACTGCCTTATCAAACTAATTGCACTTCTTGGAGAGACCCGGGCGACCTCTTCCTCGCTCTCTTGCAAAGGTGAAATCAAGGGAATGTTTCCTAATTCCCCACTCCCTTTGTAGATCCTTCCACTCTGCATCGTTCCAAACATTAATATATTCGCATCACCCGTTTTTCACATAACAACATCTTAATCCAGGTATTTAGGGATTTAATGTACATACCTCGCGGTCCCTTGAGAAAATGTCGCTCTATTTCGTTGTATCTCACAGTCATGTCTATCATAAACTCAATGATAAATCCCTCTATTATCCGGTCGAGCCAATGGTCCACAGCTCGAGTGATCTTATCTTCTGATGCCTCTAGTCTGCGCACTAATTCTGGAGTCCACACTATCGGTTGATCGAGCTTATACCTTCCTTGGTTGTCAGCTAACCTCGCTATCCACTCATACAGTTTTGAAGGGAAGGACACGAAGAAGATCTCGTGGATTTCCGTATATACGTAGCGATCTAGCCACCTCTTCTCAGAGATCTGCAGAGTATTGTTTTCCTGTGTCACAAACTCATGAAGCTTCTTTTCCAACCACTCTTCAATTTCCTCCTTTGTAGGTTTCCAATGGCACGAAATCAAACATCTCTTAGGCAGATCCCAGTCCCGGCAACGGAACCATTTGTTGGCCTGTTGGGGTCTGACCCAGGTTCATAAGTGATTTAGCCAAACAAATCTCGAAACTACCAGCCCTTTCAGCAACAGTCCACGGTGCGTAGACTGAGGTCTCACCTGAGGTAGTATGGGAGGGTGCTGGAACTAGGTTTCCACACCCTAGGGATGTCTTGATGAACTCTAGTAAGTTTGTGAACCGAACCCCGCGCTTGCACTGCTCTGCGCAGCTGTCTGTCCTTCACAGCTTATGCAACTGCTTCCGCGCAGCTCTGTAAAGAGCGCGAAGAGGTGTTGTCTAGGTCCTTTATCCTTATAGTGCTATTATTATAGATCTTAACTTAATTGTGTGTACCCAATATTCTCATTAATCATTCAACATTTATAGCAAGTGCGTGTAATCATAAAACTGTAAAGAGATGCATAAACATAACAGAAGCATAAACACAATATTTTAGAATCAACTTATCTTTTATTACTTCTTTGTTCAGATACAATCCCAACTCCACCCTGCACACTCAGCTGCAGGAGTCCACGCACACAGTTGCGGACTCTGCCAGGCCTCTACGCACCGCTGTAGAGCCTCTTCCTACTACTACAACCCAAGACTCGGACTTACAGACTCAGGGCGAATTCATCATCCAAGAACATCATAAGATTTTTGACTAAGACTCCCTTTACACTTAGAGCCTTGCTCTATTTATACAATCCCATGGTCCGCGGACCATGAACAGGCCGACACACTCTACATTAAATTACATTATCTTAGGGCAGACAACCCTAGACTCTCACACTTCGCACCCACATTTCGCGGGGTCTTTACATTACACTTGACCAAAATCCAGGCTTCAAGCCCCAAAAACATACTATGGGGGGATCCGCTACCCAACAAAAAGCCAAAAAAAAATTAAAACCAAAAAAAAATTATATATATTTTTTTCTTCCAGATTTTCTTACCATGCAACCAAAGGGTTTCATACAGTCTCGTGATTCAGCATGGGCACATGGTCAACGAATCATTTCCAGTAATGACCACAATATCAAGTGCAATTATTGCAATGCCACAATGTACGCAGACATATACAGGGTGAAATACCACCTAACCAGAATTCCTGGGCATGGAGTGGGATGTTGTCAAAGTTGCCCTGATGAAGTCATTACTGAAATGGTCGCTTCTTTGGAAGCCATTAAAGAAGCAAGTTCTAAGAGGGCAAGAAGGAAGGATGAAATTGTTGGGATAGGTAAATCTTCATCTCAGAGTGAAACTCAATTTCAAAGTCCAAGTATTGGTAATTCCTCTTCAATTGCTATGGAAAACAAGAGTATAACCTCTTCTTTCTTCAGTCCTCGTACAGCTTCGAGATCTCAACCAACCTTGGAAAGTTTCAATGATAAGAAGAGGAAGGAGGCAGATATGGTAGTGAGGAAGTTTTGGTACCATAACAATGTTTCATTCAACTATGCAAAGTCTTATTTTTATCAACCCATGGTGGATGCCATTGCATGTGCTAGCCCTAGATACAAAGCCCCAACATATAATGCACTTAGGGGGAAAGAGCTAGATGAGGATCTTGAGTGTGTCAAGGAACAATTGGAGAGCATTAAAAGCTCATGGAAATTTACAGGTTTTACACTCATGTCTGATGGGTGGACGGATTAGAGGGGTAGAACAATAATAAATTTTGTTGTAGTTTGCCCTAAAGGAACCATGTTCCTAAAATCCATTGATGCATCTACAAATGTAAAAGATGCACATTTGATTTTTTCATTGTTGGCTGATGTGGTGGAGGAAGTTGGGGTTGCAAATGTTGTCCAAGTAATCACAGACAATGCAGCAAATTATGTGGCAGCTGGAAGGTTGCTTTATGCCAAATATCCCACCATCTTTTGTACTCCATGCATTTCCCATTGCACAGACTTGATGCTAGAGGACATTGGGAAGTTGGAGTGGGTGCAAGACATTGTGCAAGAATACAAGCATATTACCAAGTATATTTATAATCATGCTTGGGTGTTGAACCTTATGAGAGAACTCACATAGGGTGAGCTTAGTCGCGTAGCTGTCACACGTTTTCTACAAACTTTCTTTCTCTCCAAAGCCTTTTGTATGAGTACCAAGCTTTGAGAAAAATGTTTTGTAGTCAGCAATGGGTATTCCGAAAAGATTACACAAAACCGAAAGCAATGTCAGTGAAAACATTTGTCTTTGCTAATAGTTTGTGGGAAATAGTGACTGAGATTATCAGATTCACTGAGCCCCTTGTGAAAGTCTTGAGATTGACGTATGGAGAGAAACCTGCAATGGGATATATTTATGAGGGCATGGAAGGGCCAAAGAGGCCATCAGGACTTTTTATAAGGGAAATGAATCGAAATATATCCCTATATGGCAAATTATTGATTCCAAGTGGGACATGCAACTATATTCACCATTGCATGCAGCGTGATCATATCTCAATCCGAGCTTATTCTATAATGAGGGGTCTAGCATTCAAAGAGATCACGAGGTGATGAGGTGTCATGATATGCATTGAGAAAATGTTCCCGGATGTAGATATTCATGACAAAATCAACTTACAACGAGATATGTACAAGGAAGCATCTAGCATGTTTGGATTCAGCGCAAGCCAACGTCTCAAGGACAAGAAAATGTCTTGTAAGTGTAAATTGTTAGAACTTAGCTTGTAATTTCGCTAGTTCTCTTTTATATGTTTGGCATTGCAAATTGATAATATTTGTTGTTATTTTTTTTACAGCTCATTGGTGGATAAATTGTGGCACCGAAGCACCACAATTACAAGAATTCGCCATCAGAGTTCTGAGTCAACCCTGCAATGCTTCTTCTTGTGAGTGCAATAGGTCAGTGTTTGAGCACATCCACAGCAAAAAGAGAAACATGTTGGAGCATGAGAGGTTGGAGAAGTTGGTTTTCATCTACTACAACCTTCGAATTCTCACAAAACAAGTGCAACCAAATGATACAAATCCAATTTTATTGGATACTATTGATTTAGAATCTGATTGGGTTGTGGAGGAGGTAGCCCCTAATTTGAGTTGGCTTGATGAAGAGATTGAGGATCTCTCTAGTTTGCCATCTCAAATGGAGACTCCAAATACACCTACCTCACAGTTGGTTAAGCCTTCTGATGTTAGCACTAGCTCCACGAGGGCTTATTGTAGGCATAGTCGTCCATGAGTGATGAGACACAAGTTTGTTATGAGACAATCATTTATTATTTATGACATATGTATTTGAATTTTGAACTTGCTGACATTTTTTATTTTAATTATGCAATCATGAGTCATTTTCTTATTCAGTATTTAGATGTTTTGCTTACAAAAATTGAATATGTTATGTTGTACTTTTATAGATATGAGATGATGTTATGAATTATTGCATATATTGTGGTTTTTATAACTTATAAGGATTGGAATTGCCATTAGTTTCTTTTTTGTGCTTAAAATATACCACATTTTAAGTTTTTTTTTTTTTTTTTTTTGTATTTTGACGAGTCTTATAAGGGTCGTTCTTGTGTCTTATACGAATAGACGAGACGATGCCTAGCCGAGTCTTATAGGAGTACGAATCATGCAACATTGATTCACACGTTGACTCAAACAATTCTGATTATTTAACCATATTCCCTAAGTTTAGACTTAGGAAATATTTAAAAACTAGTTAATAATCTAACTAATCTATATATAGGTGGAATTTCCATAAACGATTTATGGGTTTTGGAGATATTTTATTCTAGTCTCTCCACCAAATTTCATGGGTAGAACACATCTGATGCTACGGAAAGTTGGATACTAACTATTGATTTGCGGTAGCACAAAATGTGCTCTAGCCACAAAAATTGGTGGAGAGGCTAAAGCACATGAGATCTCCAATACCCAGAAATGGTTTGGGCACAATCTAACCAGTTTGGGAGATATTAAAATAGTTAATATTTTTAATAGAGTCCCTAAGTCTAAACTTAGGGAAAATAAAATATTAATGTGAATTAATATAAAACTAAGTTAGAATGGTCCAAAAGTCATGGATCAACCCAGATCTAATCTTAGCCATTGACTAGGGACTTAATCTCGGGTGTTGAATTTTCAACGAAAAAAGTATAAGAGGAGGCTTGAGGGGCACTTGGAGAACACACAAGTTGATCAAGATTTCGACTTTCTAGGGCTGAGTTTGCTGAGGAAGTTGAAAGAGTGATCAGAGTTGCAGCTGAGGGGCAGTGAATACAAAAGCAGAGAAGCAGAGATAGCACCAGGAAGATCAGCGCAGTAGCCAAGAGTGAGGGACGCAGAACTAGCTAGGGGTTCACACAGAGCTAGTCAGGGCTCACGCAGAGGCAGCCAGGAGCTGTGCGTGCCTCAGAGAGCCAGCGTGGGTGACGCAAAGGGCCAAAGGGCTAAAGCAGTGCCTCCAAAGGCTGACACAGACCAAGCCAGAGTGACATTGGGCAAACGATGGGCCGGAAAGTGCTGACATTGTCCTTAGAGGCTGACTTGGGGTTTTGTGGGGTAAATTGGAGCTGTGAGGCCGCCGGAGTGACTACTCGATGTTTCAGCCGGAACATCTGTCTCCAACTGAGAGGTACTACTACCAATATTATTCTTTGTTGGGTGAGCCAATTTTGGCACCAAATTTGTATTCAGAAACTACATAATAATAAAATCCTCAGATAGTTGCACCAGTTTTCCCGCATTGGGTTTTTTCATGGACATTGGTCCAAAAACAACGGTGTCACTTGTGTGCTTGTTTTGTTTCCTTCAATTGATGATTTGTAATGTGTTGAGCATGTATTTGTATTTATTTCCAGTATTTACATGGTAAATAACTTGTTAATTAACAAAACAAGTAGGTAGGAATAAATCAGTAAAGTTCATGAAGGGTTTCTAACAGTTAGACTTGGAAATTCCAACATAGTATCAGAGCATGGTTGCAGATCACATAAGAACTGAGGACATCAGTCGAGAAAAGAAACAGCCGCACAAAACAGTTGTCCCGAGTGACAGAAGTTGTTCCTAGCAGAGTAGCAGCAAGAAAGGGGTGATGCAGTGCCTACGTCATCAAGATTGAGCCAGGAAGAGGCCAACGCAGAGATTGAGGAGGGCAGAAAAAGCTCATGCAGAAACCAGGAGGGGATGACGCAGTTGGCTAGGGGAGCATTTCAGCGAGTACCTTATTGCACAGAGCATAGGACCTCTATCCTTTAGTTTGTTGGGGTTTAGGAGGTTGGTGATAAGTTGCAGAGTGGAGTTGGTGGGGTACTGTAGTTAGAACAGTACCTAACAAGGCAAGGCCAAGGAGGAGGGAGTTGCTACCGAGGATTTCTAGCCAAGAAATCTGGATTAGTGGTGCAGCTGCACTAACGATCGGAGTGGAGGCATCTCGACATTGGCAGAAGGGTTTCTAAGAGGGAAATCGAGGCTTAGAGGGAGTCACACCAAGAAATTCCAAGAGGGAAGTAGAGGAGCAGCGAGATGGCAGTGAACGGTATAAGAGCCCAGGACAGACTGGACAGAGCCTCAAACTTCGTAGTTTGGAAGGCCAAAATCTTATCCGTTCTAAACAGGAGTCATGTCAAGCACTTTGCCTCGAGGACGGTAGCAATTCCAGTTGACCCAGCTGATAACGACAAGTACGAGGATGGAATGGCGAGGGCCAAGAGTATCATCCTTGACGGGGTCACGGACCATGTAGTACCACACATTGCCGAAAAGAATACAACAAATGAGATGTGGGAGGGCCTAAATAAATTGTACCAGCATACTTTTGTGCAGAGAAGGATGTTACTAGAAAATCAGCTGCGATCATACCAGATGCAGAAGGGAGAACAAATCGACCCCTTCCTTGATCAATTGAAGGAGATCCGGGATCAGCTGACTTCCATAGTAGCCATGTCGGATCAAGAATTGACAGTGAGAACAACCCTAAATGCAATCTCAAAAGATTGGGAGGTGTTTGTCCAGAGCATACTAGGCAGGGCAACCCTTCCAAATTGGGAGGAAATGTGGGCGGCTCTTCGCCAAGAAGAGATCAGAACGTTGAGCAAGGCGAGAAGCAATGACAAGGGGATCAGATACAAGAAGGATGAGGAGGTGGATGCTGCCCTAGCATCTGAGGGAAAGAAGGAGAAACGGAAGAAGGACCTCCCCAAGGTCAAATGCTTCCACTATGGGGAGTTGGGTCATTATGCGACCCAGTGTCCAAGGAAGAAGAGCAAGGGAGAGGCCTCTGAGACCAAGGCTGCATCAGCAAGGGCAAAGAAGGAAGTGGAGACAGACGATGATTGTGCCATGAGTACTCATGTGCCACTTGAGAAGAAGTGGAGAGACATCGAACTGTAGTCAGACAGGCTACAAGTGATGAGGGGAAGGATCCTCGAGGTACCCAACCTCTTGGATTATACCTTGCTACGAAAGCCCCGAAGAGGAGTAGTAGGATAGGCGATGTTGGTAGAGAGAGATGCGGATAAAGCGATAGAAGGAGCTACAGTCCAAGAGTCCCAAGACAACGTCAGGCAACAGTGCGAAATGCGCGGAGTTGTTGCAGCAGCAGAGGACAGAGAGGGAGCACTTGTCAGTGACAGAGGGAGTTTCAACATCGGGAGTGTTTACAACCTAACGGAGATGTCAGAGTTGGGAGATTAGTTACTTACTCCTCAGTAATTGAGTTGCAGTGCAACAGTTAGCAGTGGCAGTGCTATGGGCAACATGATGAGAGGTGTTGCAATGCAGAGGCAACAATGGCAATGGCAGGGCCATGGGAAGAAACACAAATGCAAAGGGAGCCGTCGTACAGATGTAGTTGTGGCATTGACAAGGCCATGGGTAGTAGTACATGATGCAGCAGTGCAGAGGATGTTGGACAATAAGCCTAGCATCAGTACAGGGACCGATGCCAGATGATTAGGGTGATGCTCAGTGAGGAGTATTACTAGAGCACAGTCCTTGCTAAAAGGGAGTGTTGATTTGGGGTAGCATCGGATGTGCTCTAGCCACGAAAATTGGTGGAGAGGCTAAAGCACATGAGATATCCAATACCCAAAAATGGTTTGGGCACTCTCTAACCAGTTTGGGAGACATTAAAATAATTAAAACTTTTAATGAAGTCCCTAAGTCTAAACTTAGGGAAAATAAAATATTAATGTCAATTAATATAAAATTGAGTTAGAATGGTCCAAAAGTCATGGATCAAGCCAGATCTAATCTTAGTCGTTGACTAGAGACTTAATCTCGATCATTGAATTGTCAACGAGAAAAGTATAAGAGGAGGCTTGAGGGTCACTTGGAGAACACACCGAGTTGATCAAGATTTCGACTTTCTAAGCTAGATTTGCTGAGGAAGTCGAGAGAGTGATCAAATTTGCAGTTGAGGGGTAGTGAAGATAGAAGCAAAGAGGTAGAGATAGCACCAAGAGGATCATCGCAGTAGCCAAGTGTGAGGGGCGCAGAATCAACCAGGGGTTCACGCAGAGCCAGCCAGGGCTCACGCACAGCCAGCCAGGAGCTGCGTAGTTCCTCAGAGGGCCAGCGTGGGTGACACAGAGGGCCAGACGGTTGACACAGTGCCTCTTGAGGCTGACGCAGGCCAAGCCAGATAGACGATGGGCAAACACTTGGCTAGAAAGGGCTGATGTTGTCCCTAGAGGCTAACACTGGGGTTTCATGGGGCAGATTGGAGTTGTGACGTTGTCAAAGTGAGTATCTAGGGTTTCAGCCATAGCCTATATCTCCAACTAAGAGGTACTACTGCCGAGATTATTCTCTGTTGGGTGAGCTAGTTTTGGCACCCAGATTGTATTCAGAAACTGCATCATAATAAAACCCTAAAATAGTTGCACCAGTTTTCCCGCATTGGGTTTTTTCCAGGGACATTGGTCTAAAAACAACAGTGTCACTTGTGTGCTTGTTTTGTTTCCTTCATTTGATGATCTATAATGTGTTGAGCATGTACTTGTATTTATTTTTAGTATTTACATGCTAAATAACTTGTTAATTAACAGAACAAGTAGGTAGGAATAAATCAGTAAAGTACATGAAGGGTTTCTAACAGTTAAGACTTAGAAATTCCAACACTAACACTTCCTCTTAGCAAGGGCTATGTTCTCTCTAGTGTTGCACTTTCTGCCACAACACCCTGTCTTTGTATCACCCCTTGTCACACTGCTGATGTCTGGCCACTGTGACTGGATGCCACTGCGCAACTTTGATGTTGCATTCGTGTTGCAGATGACCCTGCTATATTGCTGCCAATAATGCATCTACACTACAACTCCCTCTCATCTCTTGTTGTTACAAATGCAACTACTACAATTGAGAAACATCTGAAATATTGAATCAACTTTGTTCAATATGATGCATCTATCACCCGAGTCTCTGACTGCTACTAGCCTCTACACTGTCTTGAAGAATCTGTGTTGCTGCTAATTCTGCATTGTTGCCAACTTTGCACTGCACTCTCCAGCACTTGATTGTTACTAGTCTGCAACTATCATTCCAGAATCTGACTGCATCTCCTGACATTGATCCATCTTGCTATTAAATATTGTGGGCCCCCTCGTAAGTGGACTCCTCAGTGGACCCCACCCAAATTTGTAGCTCTTTGGGGCTACAACTCCAAGTCACCCCACCTCACTCCTAGAGTTATGGCTACCATCATCGTGAAGTCTTCCTCCAACCTAGAGGACAACTTGTCGATTTCAGTGGACGTTATCCATTGGTCCTGCTTCTCTGACTTGTCTCTCTTTTTGAGAGGACACTGTGTGCTATAGTAACTGAGCTCACCACACTTGAAGCACTTGACCCTTGACCAGTCCTTTGTTCTTTGCTCCCCATGCCCCTAACTAGGACCCTTTGATGTGAGGGCCACATTCTCCTCCTCCTTCACCACCTTCAATATGTTACTACTGCTGCCACTGATGGAACTCTTGAGCAAAGCTTGCCTCAACTCCTCCTGTTGCAAATCGGCCCACATCCTATCCCATGTTGGTAAAGTGTCTCTGCTGAATATGCTTTGGACAAACACTTTTCAGTCCTCGGAGACATTGTTTAGAGCCAATCGCACTAGCTCTGATGGTTGAGGTGCTACCCCAATAGCTGCAAGCTGATCTCGAACCTCCTGAATCCTAGTGAGGAAGGGATCTACACCTTCCCCCTTCTGCATCCTGATGCATCTCAGCTTATCTTCCAAGAACATCTTATGTTGCTTAGAAGTACCCTGATATAGCGTGGAGATAGCATCCCACGTTTCCTTGGTTGTACGCTTGTCTGGCACATTTGAGACTATATGATTGGAGACTCCATCCAAGATGAACAACTTTGCCCTCGCCATCTCCTTCGTGTATTCTTTCTACTAATTTTCATCCTGAGGAACTGCCACCACATTATCTATGTAGGTTTTTAGGCCATATTCATCTAGAAGAAAGGACATCTATTGATCTGCATCCTGAGGAATTGCCACCACATTATCATTGTAGGCTTTCAGACCATATTCATCTAGAAGGAAGGACATCGTAGCCTTCTAGATGACACAGTTGGAAGATCCATCCAACCTATATTGATCTCTATAGGAATTTCTAAGTCTGTCACATTAGAAATCCTTGTTTCATTCTCTGGTTTAATTTCTCCTACTTCTTCATTCCATTAACAAGTTATTTATAAATATAAATACTAAAATAAACACAAATGCAGCCTTAACTCATATAGATCAGCGACTGAAATCACTGAGACAAACACACAAGGGACACCGTTATTTTTGGACAATAGTCCCCGGAAAACCCAATCCGGGAAAACCGATGCAACAGATATGAGGGTTCTATTATTATGCAGTTTTTGAATACAACTAGGGTGCTAAAAATGGCTCACCCAACAGAGAATGCCCTCGGCAGTAGTACCCCTCCTCAGAGACAGATATTTCGACTATACACCAAATGATTGATCCCACAACAACTACAGCAATTCCTTAGCTAGACAGTGAAAACTTCTCCACTACTCTATGTTGAGTACTAGGGATTGCATCATCCTTCCTGCTTCAGTCTGCCCCACGAAAAATCACCCAACGCTACCTCTTGGCCCTGCATTAGCTCTGGTAGCCTCTGTGCAACTACAGATGCCTCTACGTTAACCTTCTTGGCTCTCTGCATTAGCCCTGTGGCCCTCTGCGTCACCCACACTGGCCTCTACGATGCTCCAGTTGCCTCTGCGTTAGCGTTCCCTAGCTCTGCACTGTCTCTCTGACATTTTCTCTATCTCTCTGCTATGTATTCTCGGCCTCGTGCTGAACTGGCCATCGCTACAACAGATCACTGGTTCAATTCTCTCAACAAACCCCACTCCAGAAAATCGAACTGACTGATCAATATGGTGTATCTCCAACTAACCCTCAAGCCTCCTCTTATACTTTTCCTATTGAGTCTTCAACAATTAAAATTAAGTTCCTAATCAACGACTAAGATTATATTTGGTTTGATTCATGTCATTTAGAACATTCTCACCAAGTTTTATATTAATACCCATTAATATTTTAATTTTCTTAAGTTTAGACTTAGGAACCCCATTAAAAATATTAATTATATTAATATCTCTCCAACTAGGTGGAATTTCCCCAAACCATTTATGAGTCTTGAAGATCTTATGTGCCTTAGCCTCTCCACTAATTTTCATGGCTAGAGCACATCCAACGCTACCACAAATCAACAATCTCAAGCCCAAAAGTGGTCATCTCAAAAGTTGTCGAAAACTCTCTCTTTCCCTCTACTTGGTAGTTGCTCTGCTACTTGCACTCCCTTCTAGAATGTGCAGATTTTCTCGCTGCCACTGGCAATCTGCCTAGAAAAATTGAACTTCTGAGAAATTTGCCCTCTGTTGTGTGTGCTTTTGTCTTCCACCCGACGCTGGTTTTGCTACTGCAAAACCCTCTGCGTCCAACCAAAAACCTGCTTAGCGAAAATCTGAGTTGTTATTGCTCCCTCTGACTGTTGGAATCACTAAGCAGCTCTACTTTTATGCACCCCTACAACCGAAAATCAAATTTCTACCCCAGCAATTTGGCTTGCTTGTTTGGGTATTGCATTGCCTCTTAAGAATTTCGGTTTGTTGCTCTCTCTGAACAGTGAAATTCTCACCTCCGGTTATGAGCTTCCTGGTTGATCACACATGCTCTGATACCATGTGAAAATTTCAAAAATGAAATCCTATTGCAGCAACTGGAATGGATTCCTCTAATTGTTAATTAATTTAACAATTTATTTGCTACAGAAAATAGCAAATTAACCACTAAAACCTTCACAAATAAAACTGCAGAAAATAAATAGTGCTGGAATATGAGAAAATACTAGCGCACACACATAAAAATGACACTGTTATTTTTTGACAAAAGTCCCCGTAAAAACCCAACTTGGGAAAACCGGTGCAACAATTGAGGGTTTTATTAGTAAGCAGCAGTGAAATTCCAAGTACAATATTTGGATGCCCAACTGGCAATCCAAACAGCAAGAAAATCTAGCCAAAATTATTTAAGGGAATTTCCTTTCTTCCACAAGCAACCCCAGGACAACGTCCCTTCAGAAAATTAGTCCTCCTGGACCCTCTACGTTAGCCTCTGTGCAGTGCTTGCGCAGACCCTTAGACGTATAACTCTGAAACTGCCATTGATCAAGTCGTTCTACGTGTCTCTGCTGAGGAAATTGATTCTCCAACCCTCCATAAGACTCTCCCGTCCTCTGGACGCTGAATCGATTTTCCTCCAGCCAAATCGAATTGCTTTTCTAAAGCAACTGTGCAATCCTCTACACTATCTGACTAGAAATAACTCGGCCTCCTTGTTGCTGCCTCTCTGGATCTCGAAAAATTCCTTCGAATCACTATCTCTAGCCCTCAATGTCTTTGCTTCCTCACTAAAGCTCTAACTCTCTGACAACTGACTGCTGCTACTCCAAAAAATCGAATTCTCCAAATGTCTTTCGCGTATTATCCAAGTGCCCATCAACTTCCTCTTATAATCCACTGTTGGAGCACCAACGGTCAAGAATAAAGCTTAATCAATGGCTAAAATCATCTTGGAGTCGGTCCGTGTGAGTTTCTAGATGATTCACACTTTGACTCAATTAATTCTGATTATTTATCCATATTCCCCAAGTTTAGACTTAGGAAATATTTAAAAACTAGTTAATAATCTAACTAAGCCATCTCTAGGTGGAATTACCATAAACGATTTCAGGTTTTGGAGATCTCATGTATTCTAGCCTCCACCAAATTTCGTGGTTAGAACACATCCGACACTACAAAAACTTTGTCTATCAAGATGACTTATCGTTCTTCTTGAACCAATCTAACCAATTAAGAGCCTCATAATCATTTAGAGAGGGGATAAAGAGGCACATCAAACACCCAAGTATTGATATTCAAGAGCATATAAGCCTCCCTCAAATCACTGAGTGTGTTGCTTATTGTAGAGACCCAAAACCACACCTCATTTGAGTGTGAGCAATGTATAAAGCAACATCCAATTACATAAAGGGTAACATCATGAAGAATACTCGTCTTGGTTTCCCTTCAGCAGTGGTATCTTCTTTTCTTTCTTTATTTTCACTTGCTAACAGTTGGCATTTCCATACTATCCAAATTAACAATCCACATCAATATGCCTTCCAAAAACCGTGTTGGGATTAACCAGTTGCCATTACAAAACAATGTTTAATAAAGTAGATGTTTACGAAGAAATCTCAAGCTCGCATACAAAGGATTGTTAGGAATCATACTATCAATAAAGATTTGGGAGATTCTCCAAGGCATTATCGAATAGCATCCAAACCAGTGTTGATAATATCGACGATATTCGTAAATATCGCGATATTTTCAGCGAGCCGAAATATCGCCGGGAAAATATTGCGATATTTTCGGCTCTCGAAAATATCGGGATATTTCCGAAATATCGCCAATATTTCGGCAAAATATCGCACAACGACCTAATTTATCGCCGGGAAATAGTGGAAAATCGTCACGCGGGTTATAAAATTCGGATTTTGGTTTTTTATGAATCATTTTCATTTCTAATCGCTGGAGAAGGAAGGGGAGAGTTATGTGCTTGCTGCCAAGGAGGGTTTGAGCTTTCCATAGCTATTATCGCCACCCACAACGAAGATTTCATTGATCTAAGCTTCAAGAACAGTGAGACAATTTCATTTCTTCTATTAACAGGTATGTTCAAATAAACCCCTATTTTGATGAAATTTTTGTTAGTTTTAGGATTGCTCTTGCTTGCCTATTTGCCTACAATCATTTTGCTTGATTTTTTTCCATTTGAAAAGATTTTCATGCCCATGAGCAAATGCAAGGGTTTTAAGTTTTTAAGTTTTCAAGTTTTCTCCATATTTGGAGAGCAAACTCCATTTTTTTGAGTTCATCGCTGCAGAGGCTATTTATTAATTTTATTATATATTAGGGGTTCATCTCTATAAAATTTCTTCACCTTAGAAATTAGTTTCTTATTGTGCAATGTGAACAGTGAGGTAGGTTTACCGTTTGCCTATTTCTAAAAGTAAATTCTATGTATGAATTTATGAAATTTCAAATGAATTTATGAAATTTCAATTTTCAATTCACATTGCAAAATTGCAAATAATGTAGCAAAAAAACTGTTTTGTAAAATGATGTGGTTATTATTTATTAAGTTACTAATTCCAATTTTTTTTTTGGTGCCCTAGGTTTGAGTTAGCCCACTACAAAATACAAATATGCCAAAAGCCTTGGACCCATTTTGGGAGTATGGGAACCCTGATGGTGGGACAAATCGTGCATATCTTACATGCAAATTGTGTGGGACCAGGATGACAGGTGGGGTTACACGACTGAAATACCATCTTGCTAGACTTAGTGGACATGATGTTGGGATTTGTACAATTTCTAGTCCGAAGCTTATACAAAAAGCTCTTGAGGCAATTGATGAAAAACACAGAAAGAAACAAATCTAAACATGCAGGTAGATCTTTCGGGATATCTTCTCCTAATTTTGATGTTGAGAGTAGTGGGAGGGGCTCCACAGCTAGCACATCATCACCTGCTACTGCTAGTGCGAGGTCATCATTTTTTGTTCCACGAACGGGACCTGGAGCACAACCTGGCATAAAATCGCTTGTTAAAAAAAAGGAGAAGCAAGACGCAGATAGAGTAATGGGGAGTTGTATTTTCTGTAGCGACTTACCTCTCAGCATCCCCAAAACCAATCCATTTTGGTAGCCAATGTGTGATGCTATTGCTGTTGTGGGCCCAAGGTACAAAAGTGCCACATATGAGGAGTTGCGGGGGCCAATTCTTCAAGCAGAAAAGCAGGACATCAACTCTAGATTGGCGGAGTTGAAAAAGAAATGGGAAGTTACTGGATGCACAATGATGTCTGATGGTTGGACAGATAGAAGGGGTAGGACCCTTCTAAATTTCTTGGTACATTGTCCTAAAGGTACCATGTTTATTAAATCGTTGGATGCATCAGAACATATCAAAGATGCAACAACGATATGTGAGTTGTTAGATGGGTTCATTCGGGAGATTGGTGTGCAGAATGTGGTGTAAGTCATAACAGACAATGCAGTTAATTATGTGTCTGTCGGCAAGATGCTTATGGAGAGGCATCCCACATTGTTCTGGACTTCGTGTGCAGCACATCGTCTCGATTTGTTGCTTGAGGATATGGGGAAACTCTCCTTCATCAAGGAGGTGGTTGATATGGCTAGGAGCATCCCCAAGTTTATTTATAACCATGCTTTTGTTCTTAGCCTCATGAGGAGGTTCACTAGAAACAAGGAGTTGCGGCGTCCTGCGATCACATGTTTGCCACAAACTTTATTACTCTTCAGTCTTTGCTTCGATGTCAGTTCGGGTTGAAGCAAATGTTTGTGTCCGATGATTGGCGTAATTGTAGATACAACAGGAGACAGGACGGGAAATCCATTGCAAAAATGGTGTACTCCGAGACGTTTTGGCGTGGAGTAGAAGAAGCATGCACAGTTAGTGAACCTATAGTAAAGTTTCTCAGATTGGTGGATGGGGAGAAGCCTGCAATGGCTTATTTGTATGAGGGCATGGATAGGGAAAAGGAGGCCATTCGTTCTTATTATGCAGACAAGGGTTTTGTTGGCCTTGATAGGTAGATGATGTTAAGGGATGTGATTGATAGTCGGTGGACAGAGATGCTTCATCGACCCATTCATGCAGCAACACTCTTCCTCAACCCCGCATTTTCATACAAATGCGGCTTTGATTTTGATGGCGAGGTGATGGAAGGGCTCCATTCCTGTATTCAGAGGATGGTACCTGATCCTAAGCTTCCATTCCTGTATTCAGAGGATGGTACCTGATCCTAAGCTTCGTAGCAAAATCAATCGTGAGATACAGTCTTATCGGGATTATGTTGGCCTATTTGGCTTTGATGATGCTATTAGGGAAAGGACCCTCTTCATGCCACGTACGTGACAAGTCATCACTCATTAGAAATTAGAATTTTCAATTTATAATTTCCTTACTTATAATTCTATTTTTTTTAAATTCAGTTATGTAACTTTTATTTGAAAGCTTAATTATGTTTTAAGTTTTTGAATTTTTTATTTCATTATTTTGTTGTAGATATTTGATGGTACAAGGGCACTAAATTTGCAGAAATTGGCCATACGAATTTTGAGTCAAACATGTAGCTCTTCAGGGTGTGAGCGCAATTGAAGTGTATTTGAGAAAATACACGCAAAAAAGCGCAACAAGTATAACTTTGAGTTCCAGCCTTCAGTTGAGCAATTACACTACAGGTTGGAGTTCGCACGCCTCAATGATTTGGTGTATGTGCATTACAACATCTGACTTCGAGTGAGGCAAATAGAATCACCAGTGGATCCAAATGCCATTTCCTTAGACAATATTGATGTATTGTCTCCGTGGAGGGTGGAGTCGGAGGAGTCCATCTTGGAGGAGTCACCTTCATGGTTAGAGCCAGTGGCAGATGATCCATTAGAACAAGGGCAGCAAGAGGAGGAGGACTCGGAGGAGCAACAGCAGGAGGAGGAGGAGGAGGACACTGCTGGAGCATTAGCATTAACACCATCTGCTATAGATATAGGAGAGCATAGCCCCATACCTAGCACTCATTATTTAACATTAGGTGCAGAGGCAGGGTTAGGGCCTTCTACTACTAGGGGCAGGCCTGGCAAACAGCCCTTCATGTTTTCCCGTAAAAGGGGGAGAGGACAGTGATTTCAGATAGATAGCTGCTAGTTTTATTTTTTATGCTACATATAACTCATGATGATGAGATACTTTATATATGTGATGTTATTTGGTATTGGTTCTCCACATTTGAGTCCTTGAATGGACAATTATCAAGGATCAGTAGGATTTGGTATTGCCTTTAATGTATCATTTCTATTTGACATCATATATATCAGTGCTTTCTTCATATTTATGTGCCAATTTGTTTATTTCATGTTGTTATTGCTTTATATGTTTAAAAATCTGAAGAAAAAAAATGAATATATTATGCATTTTTTATGCTTGCCGATATTGCCGATAAGATATTTTCTGGACCCTCGCCGATATTTTCCCGATACCGATATTTTCAACACTGATTCAAAGAATATTTCTATCTTCTAAGTTGTCTTGTGTTCTTGGTTTCTTTGTAATATGGTATCAGACCCACAATGAGGGAAAGTCGGACAAAGCGGGTGAAGGCCTAGGGACTACATAGATCAGTGATAGAAAGAGATTTACTTTAAGAATTTAACATTACCATGAAATTTGAATAGCATATCAATACTAGGAGAGGGGAATGGACCCCAAATAGCATTTAACTAATTTAGAAAACACCTTGGAGTCCCAAAACTCAACTAACAGTTAAAACTTTTTAAAAGAATATGAAAAATCGCATTTTTTTGGGGTTCAGGGCACATTCATTGACTCGGCCGAGTTATTGCAGAACCAGCCGGGTTGACCGAGTCAGTCATGACTCGGCCTCCCGTTCCGTTTTTTCTGCCTGGTCAGAAAAAATCCCAACGACTCGAATCAACTCAGTCGTTTCGGATTCGATTCAGCCATTTTTTAAA